>SJYX01006928.1:427301-451873 GCA_006410675.1 Oreotragus oreotragus
TGTGGTGTTGGAGAAGACTCTTGAGAGTCCCTTGGACTGCAAGGAGATCCAACCAGTCCATCCTGAAGGAGATCAGCCCTGGGATTTATTTGGAAGGAATGATACTAAAGCTGAAGCTCCAGTACTTTGGCCACCTCATGCGAAGAGTTGACTCATTGGAAAAGACTCTGATGTTGGGAGGGGTTGGGGGTAGGAGGTGAAGAGGACGACAGAGGATCAGATGGCTGGATGTCATCACTGACTCGATGGATGTGAGCCTGAGTGAACTCCGGGAGTTGGTGGTGGACAGGGAGTCCTGGAGTGCTGCGATTCATGGGGTCGCAAAGAGTCGGACACTACTAAGCGACTGAACTGACTGAACTGATTCTGGATCAGCAGAAAACTGTTATACAGGGTCTGTAACAACAGTGAGCCACAGGCAAGCCCAGTAAAAATTGGAAGAAAACTGCTTTATTGAGTGCAAAAGAAAATTGGGAGGGCTAAAATAAACAGTCTGTGGCTTTTCATTGGTTTAATTGTGACCATCTCTATTTGACTAAGTTCTTGCCAGCAAGAAAAAGGAGATTTTTTTTCTTCCTGTCAGGCTCTTCTGTCATCATAGTGTATGAAAGCTCCCCCTTCTGGCCCCTAACTCTCATGAAGTGAGGTTTCTGTTCATTAATTTGTTACAAAAAAAGTCCATATTTTAAGTGAGTCTAGAAAAGTTTATAGTTTAAAGGAGCCATGAGGAAATTTACGTTCAGAGTCATCATGAGTGTTTGACCTGAGTATAAAGGACTGGTTTGAAATATGAGAAAAGTGAAACTGCACAGGGACAAGTGATCATAGCATGCCTTATTGAAGTATATGGACACATTTTTTTTTAATGGCAAATCATTCTTGTTTTACCTGGAGCAAGACAAAATCAGCTTTTTAATTTAGACAATATTTCAGCAGCTAATATTTTTGAGATCATGCTGTATTCTGGTATTTGGACATATATTGAAAAATAAATCCAATAGAGTATTTGCACTTACGACACTTAAAACCTAATGGAGAATACAGATATTGAATTACCAATTAAAATAAATCTTGATCAGAGGAATTACTGGAAATTCTTAAAGTTACAGATTTCAGTGAATATTCAATGTCATGAATTCAGTTCTAGAGTTTGATGAATTTATGGGACATACAGAAACACATGTTTTTATAGTAATGTGGCTCTATGGGGTTGACACTGAGGAGAAAGTAGATTCTGGAGAAAAAGATGTATCTATTAAAATGTTAAAAGGATAAACTGGAGTAAATAAAAATCCAGAATGATTTCAAACCAGGGCCCTGGAGATTAATTTAGTGCAAATCATCATATCAAGGGTAAATACAGAAAAGTCTTTCCCCAAAGCAGGGTTGACAAGCGAATTTGGAAAATTAGGAAGAAAGCTTGGAGAAGGCAATGGCACCCCACTCCAGTACTCTTGCCTGGAGTATCCCACGGATGGAGGAGCCTGTTAGGCTGCAGTCCATGGGGTCACAAAGAATCAGACATAATACAGAAAAGTCTTTCCCCAAAGCAGGGTTGACAAGCGAATTTGGAAAATTAGGAAGAAAGCTTGGAGAAGGCAATGGCACCCCACTCCAGTACTCTTGCCTGGAGTATCCCACGGATGGAGGAGCCTGGTAGGCTGCAGTCCATGGGGTCACAAAGAATCAGACATGACTGAGTGACTTCACTTTCACTTTTCACTTTCATACATTGGAGAAGGAAATGGAAACCCACTCCAGTGTTCTTGCCTGGAGAATCCCAGGGATGGGGGAGTTTGGTGGGCTGCCATCTATGGGGTCGCACAGAGTCAGACACGACCGAAGCGACTTAGCAGCAGCAGCAGCAGCAGCAGGAGGAAGGCTGCAGAAGAAAGAATGAAAGGGTCAGGAAAGATTATGGTCAATGAAGTGAGAATTCCAAAATTGTGATTTTTTTCATGATTTTTGTTAACATACTCAATTAAATGGTATTGCAAATAATAATTATATTTGATTGTAAAAGGTATACAAGCTTATATAGGAGAAAGTTGAAGCAAGAGTTCTACAGGATTATTTTGATGAGATCAACACTGAAGGAAAAAAGTTGCTGGAGGATAATACTGAGTGAAGGAATTAGATGTGTATAAGAGACAGGACTAANCATACTCAATTAAATGGTATTGCAAATAATAATTATATTTGATTGTAAAAGGTATACAAGCTTATATAGGAGAAAGTTGAAGCAAGAGTTCTACAGGATTATTTTGATGAGATCAACACTGAAGGAAAAAAGTTGCTGGAGGATAATACTGAGTGAAGGAATTTTTAGTATGTAAACATATGTGTGTATGTAATTAGAAATATGTAACTCAGTTTTATTACTTGAATATTTTGTTTAAATAATTATAAGATGTCTTATTTTTCTGTAATCTGATTTTTCTAAGTGCCTTTCAATCCTACTATTTGCCTGTTTAAATGTATTTGAAATTTAGCCTTTCATTCAATTTTGAATTTGGATAGTGCAACCTGGAACAAGGTAAGCTGCAACATCAGTGAGGGAAAGTGGGTAAGAATAAGTGATCTGTAGTGATCCAAATGAATTCAATCATCTATGTCCTTCCACATTTAAGCACAAAACAAAATTTAAGGGATTGCATAGGAATGTAAAACAATATGTTCTATTTCTCAGAGAATCCTCAGAGTTCTTTCATGTAAAACTTCATACATTTCTTAGGACACAATAGCTGCAAAGGAGCTATTGGCTTAGAGGAGACCATGACCCTAAAAAATACAGCCACCAAAAGCCATTATCATTTGAAACTGATCCTTCAAATAAGACTAGCTTTCAGAATATGCTTCCACCAAGAAAGTCTGAGAGCTACAAGGAGCAGCCACTATTAGATGAGTACCAGGGGTTATAAAGTGGGGAATAAAAGTTGAGTGATTCTGCATGCAGCCACCATCGGGAGTTATTATTAGGAGCCACAGTGGGGGAAAATGCTGCTGATAAGTGTTCCCCTAGGATCAGAAATGTCACAATTTGAATAAGATTTCATCACTCAGAAAGCTTTACACCTCAGGCAATAAGGAAAGAATAACTCCTAGAAGAGATGGCCCACACAGTTTTCTTTTAATTCTATAGCACTCAGGTTCTTCATTATTATTTTTAATTTGTTGTTATTATTATTTAGTTTTATTCTATTCACACATAATAAAAGCTATTCTGTGAAAAGTGAAAGCTCCTTTTCTTAGGATACTCAATGCTTAAAAAAGTGAACCATAAAACTTGACATTTGAGATCTTGATGCACCACATTGTCCAAGGAAACAAGGTTTTTCAAACTTTGAAACACTGATTTAAAAATGTGTGTTTTGTTTTTGGTTGTTGTTGTTGTTTGTTTCCATGCGTTACATGTAGTAAAAGTACAAATATCAGAGATGATTTTAGTTCAAATGTATTTTAAAACTAATGGAAAATGTGCTCTTTTTAAGTATTAAATTATTTTCTGGAAGATACTTCTAGTTATAAAGGAATATCTTGTAGCAGACTAATCTAAGAGTTACTGCAAAGTTTAGATAAAATTAGTTAAAATGCAAACATTGTTTGCAGGTATCATAGAACAAATAAAACAGCCAAGACTGAAGAAATCTGGATTTTAATTTCCCCATTTATATAATGGACTAAAGTATAATGATTTATACTTTATAGAAGATAGTAATGATGGTGATGATTGGTGATATTTATACAATGGATACTATATGCTAAGTATTGCAAGGAAAGTATTTGCTTGCTTTTGTTCGATAGCATCATGTTATTTCTACTTATATTATCTCTATTTCATAAATGGGAAAACATCTACTAAATACTACAAGTTAGATTTGAATATAACTTCCCGTGCCTCCAGGAATTTAGTATTTAATTGATCTGCTATGGAGCCTATCTACATATCAGAAATCAAATAGGTCAAGCAGCCAGTGAAGGCTCTGGATCACAAAAAATCTTGTTCCATATAGTGTCCCTTGTTTTTGCTAATCTTTCTGTTTATCCCTTGGTCTGTAATGCTCATTACCCATCGGTTTTCAAGATTTGTTTCCTCATTTTATTTACATTTCTATATTAATGTTATAACAGAGAAAAATAAACCTGACTCCCTTATTGAACTATTCCATTTGTTAGCTCTAACATCTGTGTTCTGTTGCCTTTTTTAGTAATGCTGTCTCTTCATCTTTGTGAAAAAATGTTGCCTATTGCCTGAAATATACATGATACCCTCTTCTCAGGGCTCTGATCTTTAAGAGTCCATTCATATATAGAGAAAATGTTTTAGAAGAGAGAATAACAGCTGTCTCATTAGAGGTTCAGAGAAGGCGATGGCAAGCCACTCCAGTACTCTTGCCTAGAAAATCCCATGGACGGAGGAGCCTGGTAGGCTGCAGTCCATGAGGTCGCTACCAGTTGGACACGACTGAGTGACTTCACTTTCACTTTTCATGTTCACGCATTGGAGAAGGAAATGGCAACCCACTCCAGTGTTCTTGCCTGGAGAATCCCAGGGACGGCGGAGCCTGGTGAGCTGCCGTCTATGGGGTCGCACAGAGTTGGACACAACTGAAGCGACTTAACAGCAGCAGAAGCATTAAAGGTTTATAGGAATAATGTGACCAGACCTAGGTGGACAGCTGCAAGAACAAAGGATTATCACACCTCTTCTGGTGTCTGGCTGTCACTGAAAAATTTGAAACAGCTCTTCCTTTTTAGCATTAATAAAGCCTGAGTTTTAACTTTAGTAACAGTTTCTTTGTGACAGTAGTCCACCATTTTCTTGTTCTACTGGGCTTTCAGAATAAAGTCACTATTCCTTGTTTGGACAGTTCATCTCTTGATTTATTATCCTGTCATGTGGCCAGCAGAATTAAGGCTTGGACTTGGTAATAATATCACCTCTTCAAAGTTCTTTCCTGATCTCACTAACTAAAATGGCATCTTTATTATTTCTACCCTCTTACTTCTTTGCTTACGCTATACCAACCACTATTCATTATTATTGTATGAGACCATAAAAGTAATTATTAAATATATGATGTGTCTCACTACACACTATAAGCTCTATAAATTACAGATATTTCCATACCCAGAATTGTTCCTATTCCTGATTTAGAGAACATATGTAAAATATTTGTTTATGCTACAAAATAATAGTACACATTATCTAAAATCTAGAAATGGTAAAATTAAAGCCACTATATCAGTAAAATGATATTTAGTAAGTTTATTTTGCATATAAGAGTAATTCATGAACTGAGAGCTTTCAAATTAAAAGCCAATATGAAGCTGCACGGTGTGACATTACAGGATATCTTATGAAGTGAAAATGAAGAAATTATTTAAATTTTAGAGTGATTAGCTCAGATAGCAAGGGATTGGTTAAAAGTGATTATCTTATTTAATTTTTAGGAATATGACTTAATTTTCTTTTATAACTATTAGAGTCATTTATAAAAATAATTTGTTTCACTTACGATCATGAAATAAGTTATATTTAGTTTTGTTTATGTGGCTTAAATAGATTTGTTACCTCAGAATTTTGTAATTCGCTCTGAGTCCAAAGTCCTGAGAACCAGGGGAGCCAATGTCTGAAGGCTGCAGAAGATGCATATCCCAGGTCAAATAGAGAGATCAAATTATCCCTTCTTCTGCCTTTTTGTTTACTCAGGCCTTCACTGAATGGATCGGATGATTCCCAATTGCATTAGTGAGGAGGGTTTTCTTTACTCACTCTACTTATCCAAATACTAATCTCTCTTGTAAATATCCTCACAGAAACACCCAGAAATAATGTTTTATTGGCTATTTGACCTTCTCTGAACTCAGTCAAATTGGCACATAAAACTCACCTTCAAAAAGGTGATATTATATAGTGTGAAAATATCATAATTCAACTTCTAAAAATAAGTAGAGAAACCATAAATGTTAAAATTGTCTCAATGCTTTAGTGTTTTGAGTTGTTTGTCTGCTTCTTTATTTGTTGGTCCCAAACACAATAATTAAATGAGCATCATTCTTGTTACTTGTTACATCATTTGCTTTATGACAATACTCTTTATAAATGAGGAAACTGGAGTTTTGAGTAACAAAATTATTATGTGTGATTTAAAAGATTTAACCAAAATTAAGTTTGCACTCATGAGTCTAAAATCTTTAATTTTAAAAAGTACTATTAAAATAGTACCTTCACCTAATAAACAAGGTATCTAAGTATTTTGTGACTGAAGTAAATTTATTTTAAAAATCTTTAGTTTTCTGCCTACTGTGTATTATTTTATTATACACTCAAGATACATTTTGTCAATATAGCATTTTTTATCTCCTATGACTACAAAATGTAGTTTGTTTTTACAGAGGACAGACAACTGGGATCAAATCACAAAGGCATTTTACCTGTCACAGAATAGAAGCATACCAGGGAGAGCAAAACTGATGGTACAGTGCATCTGTGCATTGAACATTTCATGGCTCAAAGCCACCAGACTCTTTTCTGCATGACCAACTGACTAATTGCTGTACTTGGCCTTTTCTATTCTCTTCAATTAATGCAATGCACAATTGCACATAGCAACAGAGTCACCCATACAGAACAGAATCTGGGCCAGAATTAGGCTCTAAATCCCAGAAGCACCTGTTACAAATATAATATGTCCAGATGGTCCAGTCTTTGTGAGGAAGTGTCAAGCATTGACTTATCTGTCTCTCTTACTTTTGGTTTAAGGTCAAAAACATGATCTGCTGGAAGCAAGTAGCCAAATAAAAATCATAAAAATTATATCTGGGATTACTGTAGAAACTTCTCAATTTGTTTATCTGAATCTTTATTGCCCACTGGAGCTCATTGTTACCATTTTCTAAGCATGCAAATGGGATTAGTCCATGATTACATGGCTGGCTTCAGTATAATTAGATAGATTTATTTAAACACAGCTGTAAATCATAGGAAAAAATATGAAATATTTGATGATTGTAAATTCAGCACTTTGTATATTAAAAAAAGTCTTCAATCAATCTCATTGTTCTGATTTTGTTTAGGATTCTAGGAAATGCAAAATACTACCTCAGCTTAGCTCGGCTCTTTATTGTTTTCATTTCAAGCATACAGCAAAATAAATATGATATTATATTATGGTATGTTTCAAGTGAATCTTAATGATATATGGCTTTCATGTTCTTCCTTTTTCCTCTCACTGACATATTTAAATTATACTTTTGTCATATGCATAATCCTTGGCAATAGGAATTAACTCTAATGAACCATCCAGATACTTTAAAAAATTTACAAAAGATGTTTATATGATACATCAAAGTTTTGCTCTTTGTTCTCAAATTTTATATCATATATTATTAACTTCTCTTGGAATTAATATTTTATGCAAATTGTCTGCAAGAGGAAAAGTTATTTTCTGAAAACAACCATGTTATTACAGCCATGAGTCCATTTGTTAAAAATTGAGTAATTCTCAAGTATTGCAACCAACAAGAAGTATTATTTTTGTTTTCTTGCTTATGCCTAAGCTTTAAGGAATTTTGCTACCAAAATGATCACACTGGCTGTCTCTCCTTTCAGACTTAGGTTGGATATAATATGTACAGTTCATTCTACAACTTTTATTCCAAGTCAAAATGACCAATTGACAACAATTTTTTTTCATTTACCCTTTGATTTTTTAATATAAATTTATTTATTTTAATTGGGAGAAGGCAATGGCACCCCACTCCAGTACTCTTGCCTGGAAAATCCCATAGATGGAGGAGCCTGATAAGCTGCAGTCCATGGGGTTGCTGAGGGTCGGACACGACTGAGCGACTTCACTTTCACTTTTCACTTTCATGCATTGGAGAAGGAAATGGCAACCCACTTCAGTGTTCTTGCTTGGAGAATCCCAGGGACAGGGGAGCCTGGTGGGCTGCCGTCTATGGGGTCACTCAGAGTCGGACACGACTGAAGCGACTTAGCAGCAGAAGCAGCAGCAGCATTTATTTTAATTGGAGGTTAATTACTTTACAATATTGTATTGGTTTTGCAATACATCAACATGAATTTGCCATGGGTATTGATTTTTTTTTCTTTAAAGAAGGATACATTTTAAAGACAGTAAGGTCTAGATCTTTCTTTACTCTCTTACTGAGATTAAGTTATGACATTTGTTGTCACACAATATTCAAAATCCAAACTGATGCTCTTCATCATTATAAGGAAATGGTGCATATTCTAATGAAGTGTATTATAATTTTAAGGGTTTCTCAGGTGACTCAGTGGTAAAGAATCCACCTGCCAATGCAGGGGACACAAGAGACTCCAGTTCAATCCCTATGTCAGAAAGATTCCCTGGAGGAGGAAATGGCAACCCACTCCAGTAATCTTGCCTGGAAAATCCCATGGACAGAGAGACCTGGCAGCTACAGTCCATAAGGTCACAAAGAATCAGACATGACTGAGCATGACCAGTTAATAATTTTAAGGAGTTGCATTAGAATAACCACAGACACTGAGTTGTTTAATTAATAAGATTTCATTTGTAAAATCATCCTGTAAATGCTCAAAAGATTAAAAAGTTGTCTACTCAAAATATGTAAAATCTATATATTCTGAAAGAAAAAAAATTGTACGGAAAATAATATTTTTGAAGATAACTTTGTTGAGATGTTCCAATTTCTAATTAACATTTATTTACCCAAAATCTCTTGTTTGGGAATTGCCTATGAGGTAGCAGTACACTTAAACACTAATGTTTTAAGTTATGCACAGTCATAGTGAATTTATATTTTAATATTATAGCAAAACTTGTTAGAGCTTCTATATTGAAAAATCAGGTTACAATTCCCATTAAAGTAAAATCAAGGTTGTGCTTTCTTTTTATTATGAAGAATAATGTGTTCCTTATTTATGAGCTGGATATTCCTGCTAACTTCTCTCTAAAATAACATAAATAAAAATATTCTCTTAGTAATGATGCTTGGTACTTGTCAGGAATGCAAATAGGAAAATAGAAATTTGGCTATACAAGCTAACTCTTACCCAAAAAGAAGGGAAATAGTCAAGCACCTAGTTAATACGTTTTACTACAAATGCCTACTGGAAACAGCTATGAAAGCTACACAAAATATATTGAAGTATGTTTGAAGAAATCAAGGAGATAGGATTTATGAAGAAATTATAAATGGAAATCTGTGAGAAGAGGAGGGATACATAAGTGAAGTACTGAAGATATGTTTATTCATGAAAACATAGCTGAAAAATGAAGGACTAAATGCAACTAAATATATTGGAGCTATGGTTATTTCTGTACTTAGGAATATTGGATATGGTGAATTTAAATAAATCAATATTCACAGGGAATAAAGACTAATTGTAACTCATCCTAACCTCTCAGTGGATTAAATTAACCTGGTATTGCTAATGCCCATTGCACGAAGCGCAGGCGGCCGAGAGGAGCTACCCAACGTCCGAGGCAGGGGCAGAAGCCGGGAGGACCTCATTTTAGAAGGATGGCGGCCAAGAGGAGTTATCCCAAGTCCGAGGACAGGGGCAGCAGCCGAGAGTGTCAGGCTGCAATGGCGCAGGAATGGCCGAGAGGAGCTACCCTGTGTAAGAGGTCAGGGATGGTGGCTGGGAGGAGCTACCCCACGTCCAAGGTCTGGGGGGATGGCCTAGAGGACCCACCCCAGGTCTGAGTCCAGGAGTGGCAGCAGGAGGAGCCACCCCGTGCCCAAGGCCAGGGGCAGTGGCTGGGAGGAGCAACCCCCCGCTGGAGGCCAGGGACAGCAGCTGGGAGGAGCCACACCATGTCCAAAAAGCAGTGGCTGCAAGGGCACAGGAGTGCCTAGAGGAGCTATTCCACGTTGAAGATCAGGAAGGGTGGCAGTGAGGAGATACCCCTCATCCAAGGTAAGGAGCAGTGGCTGCACTTTGCAGAAGCAGCCGTGAAGAGATACCCCACACCCAAGGTAAGAGAAACCCAAGTAACATGGTTGGTGTTGCAAGAGGGCATCAGAAGGCCAACACATTGAAACCATACTCACAGAAAACTAGTCAATCTAATCACACTAGGACCACAGCCTTGTCTGACTCAATGAAACTAAGCCAAGTCCGCAGGGCAACCCAAGATGGGCGGGTCATGGTGGAGAGGTCTGACAGGATGTGGTCCACTGTAGAAGGGAATGGCAAACCACTTCAGTATTCTTGCCTTGAGAACCCCATGAACAGTATGAGAAAGCAAAATGATAGGATACTGAAAGAGGAACTCTGCAGGTCAGTAGGTGCCCAATATGCTACTGGAGATTAGTGGAGAAATAACTCCAGAAACAATGAAGGGATGGAGCGAAAGTAAAAACAATACCCAGCTGTGGATGTGACTGGTGATAGAAGCAAGGTCAAATACTGTAAAGAGCAATATTGCATAAGAACCTGGAATGTCAGGTCCATGAATCAAGGCAAATTGGAAGTGGTCAAACAACGGGGAGTTCGCGGGGGTGGGGGGGAGGGGACCCAGGCCCGGCATTACCATTTTGATTGCTTTGATGCCATTTTTGGAGGGGGAGGGGTTGGGAGACCCTTCTGCGCTGAGCACAAAGATGTTTAATCACTGTGTGAGATCAAATCACATACTTAAAAAAAAAAATCCATCACCAAATCTGGTACCTTGTGATAGATGAGGGTTCCTAAGCTCCCTTTTTTCCCCGCACTGGGTAAAACGGCAAGTTGTTGACTCTTCTGCTTTGAGTAGAAGATTTAAAAGAGAAAATTCCACTAAGCCGGCAGCTCTCCTCGCAACAATGTCTTTTTATGTGCGCTTCTACGATACGTGGCAATAGTTTCACTATTTGGAGTGGCTTTTCGGAGCTTAGGTTTGCTCCTTTCTGTATTGTAGTAACTATTTCCAGGCTGTTTAAATTTTTATGATGATAGTAAATGAGTAGCTATTTATTATCTGTCATGCCTGAATTTAGATGAGGCCGGGGAGAGAAACGTTTGAAAATTGTGTTTGAAGGTTGCGGGTGCCGCTGGTGGGGGCGGAGGGTGCGGGGAGGAGCCGTCCTCCTCCGGTCTGCCTTTGCCTTTAAATCTGAACTCGGAGAAGGATGCTGCTGAACGGAATGCACCTCCATCTTTTTTGTGTGTGTGAGTGTGTGTTTAAAAAAAGGAAGAAAGAGAACAAGGAAAACTTTTGTTCCCTGACCTTTTAAAAATATTTCTCGCTGAGATGACTAAAAATAACGTCTGGGAAGCGGCCAGCGTTTGTCCTGGCCGTTGGAACTTGTGTTTGTCACTGTGAGCGTGTTGTTTTTCCTTTTTCCTTTGTGGCATTTTATATAGCAGGGGCTCATAAAAGAGGGAGGGAGGGAGCTGGGGCCGTGGTGTAGCATGCTAATAAAGCTGCCTCGGCTCTCCCGAGCTCCGCGGTGGAATCTTTCAGAGGTCACCTAGGAAATGAGTTGGTAGACTTAACATTTACTCACCTCTGTCTCCTTGGGAGAGTTTGGTGGAGATTGGCAGCTTGGCTGGGGAAAGGGTCGGGGGAATGAGCCCTTGGAGGTGATTAAGGGCTGCACCGGGGGGTCTCTGGAAGAGGGGTGATGAGCTCTGCTTGGTTATCCCAACACCTGCCCCAGGAGCTGGGATGGACGATCAGAGCTGAAAAAGCCAGTAGTGTTTCAGAGTTTGCTTTCAACTCACAGAAAAGTAAGGGTAGTGTTGCTTGAGAGATTTGCTTGGGGGAAAAACTCACACCATCTTCCCCTCCGGAGATGTATGTCTGTCCTGCTGCCGCTTGGACAATGTCATATAACAATTAAATTTCAATTAAAAGTGCACCCGTGAAAGTGATGAACTGGATAGTAAAATGGACGGATGACCTCATTATCCACATTTGTTAGAAATACAATAGCAGCGAGTAATATCTTTTGGTGCCTAGCCATCAATTTCCCATTTGTGCCCTTGGCACTGGAATTTTTTTTCAGTTACTTCTGGAAACACGGACGAGGGCTTGGAGATGTTTTTCCAGGACTTCCTAGGGGTAGATAGGTTGTTCATTGGTCAGAAGTAGAGAGATACAAACTGTGTGTGAGTGTCCAGCGTTTCTTCCAGCATTGCTGGACTAGGGGATAAATGGGAAACCAGCATCTGTAGGGCCTTGCTGTTTGAAAACAGAGTTCACTTTTTTTTTTAAAGAGGAAGCTGTAGGAGTTGGTCAGTAGCCCTTGGTGGCCAGGCTATTTGAAAACAGAGGTCATGTTTTTTCTTTTTTTTTTTTTTTTAAAAAGCGGAAGCTATGGGTGGTTGGTCAGCAGCCCTTGGTGGCCAGGCTGCATTCCGGGGGTGGCCCCCCCCCACCACTGGGCTGTGACCCCCATGGAGAAAGACCTCTTGTCTTTAACAAGATATGATGTGTGAAGACTCCATTAGTTGCTCCAGTGGTTTTACGCCCTGAATTTGCAGCACATGCAGAGAGGCAGTAACATTTTTATCTAAATTGTCAAGCAACAAGCACTTCCGCGTAAATAACAGGCCCATCATAAATACCGCAGGGTTTTTTTTTTTTTTTTCTTTCTCTTTGGAGTTCTCAGCACAACACAAATGCCATGTGAAGCAGGCATCTTCATGCAAGTTCAGCTTCACCTTGGAGTATGAACTGCAGGGCGTGCTGGTCTGGCAGAGAGACCCCCCTTCCCCCCTACTGCACTGCTCAGTGAACTTAGGGCCTTGCATGCTGCCCGATGCATCGATTTGATGAACTCTGGATTCTGAGGGGCTGTCCTCAAGTGCAGCAATAAAAATATGTCTTCTTGAAAGGTATTATGTATGTGGCATTCGCTCAGGTGCTGAATTACGTCTTCACTGTGATTCACTAGCTCTGGTGGACACCCGAGGGGTCCCATGGTAGAAGCGTTCACCGAACAGAACTGCAGGGTGGGTCTATTCTGAAGGCTTCCCAGTTGCTTTCAACCCTTCCATGAAAGGATGTTCCATTCTCTGACCCCGAGTCTGCGCGAATCCAGGAGGCTAAATGTCAGTCTTCCTCACCTAGAGTTCAAGATGTCATTCTTCAAACAGCACCTTTACATGGGAAGAAGAAAACATATTCTCTCCATCTTTTATAGTCTGGAAATGAGCACAGGGATGGGACAGAAGGGACTCAGTCCTAGCTTTCCCCAAGTGCCCCCTGCTTGGCCGTGACCCCTTACTCCCCCCCAACTCCCACCACAGCCAGGGGGACCCACACTTCTCGGGGACCCACACTTTTATCCAAGCCGCATTTTCCCGGAGTCTCTCTTCCCCTCCATCTGTCCACCCCTCTGGTCCCTCCCCCATTATCTCTTAGCTGGAAGATTGCAGTAGCCTTCTCACTGCATCCACTTAAAAAACATTATTGAAATAGAATTCAGATATTGCGTACTTCACCCATTTAAAGTGTACAGTCAAGTATTTTTTATACCTTCACAGATATTTGCAGCCAATCACCACCATCAGTTTTAGAATATTTACAGAATATTGTTGTTCAGTCTCTCAGTTACGTTAGATTCTTTTCAACCACATGGACTGCAGCACACCAGGCTCCTCTGTCCTCAACTGTCTCCCAGAGTTTGCTCAAATTCATGTCCATTGAGCTGGTGTTGCTATCTAACCATCTCATCCTCTGCCTTCCCCTTCTCCTTTTGCCTTCAGTCTTACCCAGCATCAGGGTCTTTTCCAGTGAGCCAGCTCTTCGCATCAGGGGGCCAGAGTATTACTTCAGAGTATTACCCAGCCGTCGTTGTTCAGTTGCCAAGTCGTGTCTGATTCTCTGCGACGCCACGGACCACAGCACGCCAGGCTCCCCTGTCCATCCCTGTCACCTGGAGCTTGCTCAAACTCATGTCCATTGAGTCTGTGGTACCATCCAACCATCTCATCCTCTGTTGCTACTTTCTCCTCGTGGCCTCAATCTTTCCCAGCATCATGGTCTTTTCCAGTGAATTGGCTCTTTGCACCAGGTGGCCAAAGTATTGGAGCTTCAGCCTCAGCACCAATCTTTCCAGTGAATTTTCAGGGTTGATTTCCTTTAGGTTTGACTGGTTTGATCTCCTTGCTGTCCAAGGGACTCTCAAGAGTCTTCTCGAGCACCGCAGTTCCAAAGCAGTGATTGTTTGGCATTCAGCCTTCTTCATAGTCTAACTCTCACATCCATACATGACTAGCTTTGACTAGACGGACCTTTGTTGGTAAAGTGATGTCTCTAAGAGCAAACTAATGCCTCTTGTGGCAACGCAGATGGACCTAGAGATCGTCATAGTGAAAAATCAGTATAAAGACAAACATATGATATTGCCTATATGTGGAATCTAAAAAATGGCTGCAAATGAACTTCTTTACAGAGCAGAAATAGAATCAGAGGTGCAGAAAACAAACTTCGGGTTACCAGAGAGGGAAGCGTGTGTATAAAATAGGTAGGTGATCAGGCCTGCCGGATGGCACAGGGAACTCCACTCAGTGCTCTGGAGTGACCTGTGTGGGAACGAATCTAAAGAAAGTGGAGGTATGCACATGTATAAAACTGATTCCCAGCTGGCTCAGTTGGTGAAGAATCCGCCTGCCAATGCAGGAGACGCGAGTTCCTTCCCTGGGTTGGGAAGATCCCCTGGAGAAGGAAATGGCAACTCACTCCAGTATTCTAGCCTGGGAAATCCCACGGACAGAGGAGCCTGGCGGGCTGCAGTCGACTGGAGATGACTTAGCGACAACTAAACCACAAAAGCAACGTGGCTGATTCAGCAGAGGCTGACAGAACATTGTAGACCAACTCTAATGAAAATCAAGAAAACACGTTCAGAACATTTTCATCCTCTCGGTGAGAAAGCCTTTGGGTCTCACCCCCTGCATCCCGGTGCCAGGCCGCAGGCGTCCACTCGTTCGCTTCCTGTCTGCAGGCCTGCTTTCTGTCGCTGTAGACTTGCCTGTTCTGCACTTGCGCATGGGTGGAGTCATATCCACGTATGGTGTTGTCTGCTGGGCGGCTTTCACTGAGCAGAATGTTTCAAGGTCCACCCAAGTTGTAGCGTGTTGGACTTGGTTCCTTCTTATGTCTGAATGACCTTCCGTCGTACGGGAGATCTCGTCCTGCGCCCATTCACCAGCTGGTGGGCACTTGGCCCCGGGCTCTTGGGAGCAGTGTACTACGTTTCCTTGTGCCTCTCTAGTTCATCTTCAATTAGTGTGAGCATCTTGCAACCAGATATAGATCACAGTGCTCCTTGTGGAAGCCCTTCTGGTGGTTTCCTGCTGCTCTGGGTCGGGGGGCTGGCCCTGCGCCCCTGCTCGACCTCTGCGCTGGGACCCTCACCTGCCCCCCGCCAGATAAGGGTTGATTTCCTTTAGGTTTGACTGGTTTGATCTCCTTGCTGTCCAAGGGACTCTCAAGAGTCTTCTCGAGCACCGCAGTTCCAAAGCAGTGATTGTTTGGCATTCAGCCTTCTTCATAGTCTAACTCTCACATCCATACATGACTAGCTTTGACTAGACGGACCTTTGTTGGTAAAGTGATGTCTCTAAGAGCAAACTAATGCCTCTTGTGGCAACGCAGATGGACCTAGAGATCGTCATAGTGAAAAATCAGTATAAAGACAAACATATGATATTGCCTATATGTGGAATCTAAAAAATGGCTGCAAATGAACTTCTTTACAGAGCAGAAATAGAATCAGAGGTGCAGAAAACAAACTTCGGGTTACCAGAGAGGGAAGCGTGTGTATAAAATAGGTAGGTGATCAGGCCTGCCGGATGGCACAGGGAACTCCACTCAGTGCTCTGGAGTGACCTGTGTGGGAACGAATCTAAAGAAAGTGGAGGTATGCACATGTATAAAACTGATTCCCAGCTGGCTCAGTTGGTGAAGAATCCGCCTGCCAATGCAGGAGACGCGAGTTCCTTCCCTGGGTTGGGAAGATCCCCTGGAGAAGGAAATGGCAACTCACTCCAGTATTCTAGCCTGGGAAATCCCACGGACAGAGGAGCCTGGCGGGCTGCAGTCGACTGGAGATGACTTAGCGACAACTAAACCACAAAAGCAACGTGGCTGATTCAGCAGAGGCTGACAGGACATTGTAGACCAACTCTAATGAAAATCAAGAAAACACGTTCAGAACATTTTCATCCTCTCGGTGAGAAAGCCTTTGGGTCTCACCCCCCGCATCCCGGCGCCAGGCCGCAGGCGTCCACTCGTTCGCTTCCTGTCTGCAGGCCTGCTTTCTGTCGCTGTAGACTTGCCTGTTCTGCACTTGCGCATGGGTGGAGTCATATCCACGTATGGTGTTGTCTGCTGGGCGGCTTTCACTGAGCAGAATGTTTCAAGGTCCACCCAAGTTGTAGCGTGTTGGACTTGGTTCCTTCTTATGTCTGAATGACCTTCCGTCGTACGGGAGATCTCGTCCTGCGCCCATTCACCAGCTGGTGGGCACTTGGCCCCGGGCTCTTGGGAGCAGTGTACTACGTTTCCTTGTGCCTCTCTGGTTCATCCTCAATTAGTGTGAGCATCTTGCAACCAGATATAGATCACAGTGCTCCTTGTGGAAGCCCTTCTGGTGGTTTCCTGCTGCTCTGGGTCGGGGGGCTGGCCCTGCGCCCCTGCTCGACCTCTGCGCTGGGACCCTCACCTGCCCCCCGCCCCCCCCCCAGTGCTGCTCCTGGGCTGCTCCGCAGCAGGGGCCTCGGGTACCATGAGCATCTTCCGCTCTGGAGCCCACCGGCCATTACCATCTTCATCTCTTCATGGAAGTCCACTGTCCCTGCTAGACTGGAAGCTCCCTGAGGAGCAGGGACTGTGCTCTCTACCCCCTCCCCCAGGGGGAGAGCAGTGCCTTGTGGTGCTGGATGCGTGTTGGTGGAACCGGCAAAAGACTAAGAAGATGGGTGTGTGGGCTGGCGGGGACCAGCAACCAGCCCCAGAGGAGTCCCAGCAGTTGTCCTCTGTAGGCATGCAGTAAACAGATTTTTTAAATCCTGCATTTGAAATGAGCAGCATAGAGGTGAGACCAGCAGCTCCTCTGGTCTCGGAAGCCTCACAAGAGAGTGAGGTATAGATGACCATATGTCAAGGGAATTCCAGAAAATTCTGTGAAAACCATGTTGTGCAGACCCCTGGAGATGCGAGACAATTTCCTGGGGGAGAAGGGGCTTTCAGGAAGCCTGGGTTCATGTTCGGGAGGAGCTAGTGTCCCAGCTGAGGGCTAATGGCCCAAGGAGACCTGCAGGTGTGGGCGAGTTTCCAGCAGTTGCAGCATGGAAGAGAGAGAGACAGGCAGACAGCAGAGAGGGCAGGCTGGGGCTGGAGCCAGGAAGATGCTGAATGCCGAGTAAAGGTCTGGGAGACAACCTGGGGCTTTAGGGCAGCTTAGGAGGAGGGGGAGCGAGAAGGTGTGTTAGTCGCTGGGTTGTGTCTGACTCTTTGCGACTACAGCCCGCCGGGCTCCTCGGTCCATGGGATTCTTCAGGCAAGAATACTAGAGTGGGTTGCCGATCACTTCTCCAGGGCATCTTCCTGATCAAACCCAGGTCTCCTGCATTGTGGGCAGATACTTTTAACTTATAGGCAGAGTACATCATGAGAAACGCTGGACTGGAAGAAACACAAGCTGGAATCAAGATTGCTGGGAGAAATATCAATAACCTCAGATAGCAGATGACACCACCCTTATGGCAGAAAGTGAAGAGGAGCTAAAAAGCCTCTTGATGAAAGTGAAAGAGGAGAGTGAAAAGTTGGCTTAAATCTCAACATTCAGAAAACGAAGATCATGGCATCCGGTCCCATCACTTCATGGGAAATAGATGGGGAAACAGTAGAAACAGTGTCAGACTTTATTTTTCTGGGCTACAAAATCACTGCAGATGGTGACTGCAGCCATGAAATTAAAAGACACTTACTCCTTGGAAGAAAAGAGAGGAGAGCGAAAAAGTTGGCTTAAAGCTCAACATTCAGAAAACGAAGATCATGGCATCTGGTCCCATCACTTCATGGGAAATAGATGGGGAAACAGTGGAAACAGTGTCAGACTTTATTTTTTTGGGCTCCAAAATCACTGCAGATGGTGACTGCAGCCATGAAATTAAAAGACACTTACTCCTTGGAAGAAAAGTTATGACTAACCTAGATAGCATATTCAAAAGCAGAGACATTACTTTGCCGGCTAAAGTCCATCTAGTCAAGGCTATGGTTTTCCCAGTGAACATGTATGGATGTGAGAGTTGGACTGTGAAGAAGGCTGAACGCCGAAGAATTGATGCTTTTGAACTGTGGTGTTGGAGAAGACTCTTGAGAATTCCTTGGACTGCAAGGAGATCCAACCAGTCCATTCTGAAGGAGATCAATCCTGGGATTTCTTTGGAAGGAATGATGTTAAAGCTGAAACTCCAGTACTTTGACCACCTCATGAGAAGAGTTGACTCATTGGAAAAGACTTTGATGCTGGGAGGGGTTGGGGGCAGGAAGAGAAGTGGACAACAGAGTCTGAGATGGCTGGATGGCATCACTGACTCAATGGACGTGAGTCTGAGTGAACTCCAGGTGTTCGTGATGGACAGGGAGGCTTGGCATGCTGCGATTCATGGGGTCACAAAGAGTCGGACATGACTGAGCGACTCATTGCCTAGTAATCTCCACGATTTCAGTGAAATACCTTTTGGAAAAAGGTAATATCATGCAGAATCTCAAATTATCCCTAGTATTTTTACAATATCTAGTGTAGGCATAAAAATTTATCAAATGTATCTTGGGATAGTATTTTGTGATAAAAGCAAGAGAATTAAAAGAGAGTAAGGAAAGATAATGAAGAGAAATCAGGTGATATCAATGTCACTAATTTGTTTAAGTTAATTAAGCCTGACATTTCTAAGGAATTAGAAGGTAATATTAGCAATTTTGGCAGTAGACTAGTAACTGAACAAACATACAAATAAACTTAAAAAAGAATACCCAATATATGAATATATCAGTGAATCAGATAGTGCTGAATCTGTTATTACACTGGGATATATAATCAATCCTCTCTATTCATGGATTCCAAACTTGCAAATTCACGTACTTGGTAAAATATTTTTTTAACTCCAAAGTCAACATATGTGGTGCTTTCATGGTCATTCACTGACATAAACATGTGGATAACCATGGAGATTTTGAGTCACATATGCATATATTCCCAAATAGATAAAATAAGGCAGCACTCTGCTTTCTTGGATTAGAGTTCAACCTCTTGCTTCTTGACCTTCATACAGACTTCTCAGGAGACATATAAGATGGTCTGGTATTCCCTTCACTTTAAGAACTTTCCACAGTTTATTATGATCCACACAGTCAAAGCCTTTAGCATAGTTGATGAAACAGAGGTAGATTTTTTTTGTTTTTAATTCCCTAGCTTGCTCTATGGTCCCGAAAATATTGACAATTTGATCTCTTGTTCTTTTTCTCTTTCTAAACACAAATTGGACATCTGGAAGTTTGGGGTTTATATAATGCTGAAGGTTTAGCATGCAAGATTTTAAGCATGACCTTGTTAGCATGGGAGATGAATGCAATTGTCCAATGGTTAGCACATTCTTTAGTACTACCCTTCTTGGGAATTGGGATGAAGATCAATCTTTCCCAGTCCTGTGGCCACTGCTGGGTCTTCCAGATTTGCTGACATATAGAATGCAACACCTTGATGGCATCATCCTTTAGGGTTTTTGAATAGTTCTACTGGAATTCCATCACATCCACTAGCTTTATTAAGAGCAGTGCTTCCTAAAACTCACTTGATTTTGCTCTCTGGAATGTCTGGCTCAGGTGGCTGACCACACCATTGTAGTCATATGGATCATCTTGATCTTTTTTATACAGTTCTTGTATGTATTCTTTCCATATCTTCTTGATCTCTTCAGTGTCTATTAGGTCTCTACTGTTTATGTCCTTTATTGTGCCTACCTTTGGGCAAAATATTCCCTTGATACCTCCAGTTTGCCCAAACAGGTCTCTAGTCTTTTCCCTTCTTTGCTTTCATTTTTAAAAATTAATTCATTAATTTTAATTGGAGGCTAATTACTTTATATTATTATAGTGTCTTTTGCCATACATTGACATGAATCAGCCATGGATGTACGTGTATTCCTCATCCTGAACCCTCCTCCCACCTCCCTCCCCATCCCATTCCTAAGAGTCATCCCAGTGCACCAGCCCTGAGCACCCTGTCTCATGCATCTGTCTCATTTATTTTTATACATCATTCATTGATGAAGACCTTCTGGTCTCTCCTTGCAGTTCTTTGGAATTATGCATTTAGTTGGATATTCCTTTCCCTTTCTCCCTTGCTTTTGGCTTCTTGTCTTTCTTTAGCTATTTGTAAGACCTTCTCAGATAACCATGTTGCCTTCTTGCTTTTCTTTTTCTTTGGGATGATTTTGTTCACTGTCTCCTGTACAATATTGTGGACCTCCCTCCATAGTTCTTTAGGCACATTGTTTACAAGTTCTAATCTCTTGAAAATATTCATTCCCTTCACTACACATTCATAATGAATTTAAGTTGTTCTTGGATGGCCTAGTGGTTTTTCCCATTTTCTTTAGTTTAAGCCTGAATTTTGCTATACGAAGCTGATGATCTGAGTCACAGTCAGGTCTCGGTCTTGTTTTTGCTGACTGTATACAGCTTCTCTATCTTCGGCGACAAAGAATACAGTCAATTTATTTTGGTATTGGCCATTTGGTTGTGTCCATGTGTATTTAGTATTATTAATGCATTCTTTTGGATGAATTCAGTTAGCCTTTGCCCTGCTTTATTTTGTTCTACAAGGCCAAAGTTGCCTATTATTCCAGGTAGCTCTTGACTTCCTACTTTTGAATTCTAATCCCCAATGATGAGTGGAACATCTTTTGTTTGTTTGTTTTTTTTTTTTTTTTTGGTGCTAGTTCTAGGAAGTCTTCTAAGTCTTCATAAAAGTGATCAACTTTAGCTTCTTCAGCATTGGTGGTAGGGGCATATATATGGATTACTGTGATGTTGAATGGCTTGCCTTGGTAAATGAACTGAGATAATTCTGTCATTTTTGAGGCTGCAGCCAAGTACTGCATTTCAAACTCTTTTGTTGATTATATGGGCTACTCCACTTGTTCTATAGGATTCTTGCCCACAGTAGTAGATACTACTCATTCCTAAAATGTTAATGTTTATTCTTGCCATCTTCTGCTTGACCATGTTCAATTTACCTTGATTCATGGACTTAACATGCCAGATTTCTATGCAATATTGTTCTTTGCATGATTGGATTTTACTTTCACCTCCAGACACATCCACAACTGAGTTAACTTCCACTTTAGCCCAGCTGCTTCATACTTTCTGGGGCTATTAGTAGTTCTCCTCCACTCTTCCTCAATAACATACTGGACACTTTAGACCTGGGGGACTAATCTATTGGTATCATATCTTTTTGTACTTTTATACAGTTCATGAGGTTCTCACAAGTATACTGGGGTGGTTTGTCATTCGTTCCTGCAGTGGCTCACATTTTATATATCTCTCTGCTATTACTTGTCTATCTTGGGTGGCCCTACTTAGCATGGCTCATAGCTTCATTGAGTTACACAAACCCCTTTGCCATGAAAAGGCAGTGATCCATGAAGGGGATCACTAAAAGCACACTCTTAGTTGCACTATAATCTTCTTTGGAGTTATTAAATTCAACCAGTGTTAATGGAGTGCGGGCCAAAGAATCTTCAGTCATGTTGAAACCATAACATTAAAAAAAAAAAAAAATCTAAAATAATAGATGAGAATTGTGAATCTGTTCGGAGAAGGCAATGGCACCCCACTTCATTACTCTTTCCTGGAAAATCCCATGGACAGAGGAGCCTGGAAGGCTGCAGTCCATGGGGTTGCTGAGGGTCAGACATGACTGAGTGACTTCACTTTCACTTTTCACTTTCATGCATTGGAGAAGGAAATGGAAACACACTCCAGTGTTCTTGCCTGGGGAATCCCAGGGACTGGGGAGTCTGATGAGTTGCTCTCCATGGGGTCACAGAGTCGGACACAACTGAAGTGACTTAGCAGCAGCAGCAGTGACTCTGTTAATGCATTTGAAAATCTGAATGGATTAGCTTAATTTATAGAAAAATAATATGCAATTATGGAAGGTAAGACATGATAAACTTGTATTGATCAATAAGTATTAAAATAATTGAAGGATACTCGTGGTGGGCATCTCACAGTCACTAACACTTTGTCTCTCCACTGAGAAAGATCAAAATGTAATCACAATACACCAAAACTTATGAGATACAAAAAAGTAGTACTAATAGTTATAGTGAAAATTTATACATTAAAAAAGAATAAAGATTTTAAATCAAGAACCTAACATTTTACCTCAAAGAACCAGAAAAAGAACAAATTAAAATCAAATTTCACAGAGGGAAGAAAATGTTTAAGATTAGAGCAGAAATTAATTAAATTGAGAAACAACAGGAAAGAAAATCAAGAGAGCTAAGACTTCGTTCTTTGAAAAGATGAACAAAATTGGTAAATGTCACATTAACCATATCAGGCTGCATTAACACAATGAAGAACAGAAACCATATGCTCAATTCATTTGATTTGGAAAACAATTTAAGAAAATTTAACACTTTTCCATGACAAAAGTGCTAAACTAGGACTAGAATAAAATTGCCTTAATATGATATGTCATATATGGCACTGCTGCTGCTGCTAAGTCACTTCAGTCGTGTCCGACTCTGTGTGACCCCATAGACGGCAGCCCACCAGGCTTCCCCATCCCTGGGATTCTCCAGGCAAGAATACTGGAGTGGGTTGCCATTTCCTTTTCCAATGCATGAAAGAGAAAAGTGAAAGTGAAGTCGTTCAGTCTGTCTGACTGTTAGCGACCCCATGGACTGCAGCCCACCAGGCTACTCCGTTCATTGGATTTTCCAGGCAAGAGTACTGGGGTGGGTGCCATTGCCTTCCCCCATATATGGCACACTCATAGTTAATATCATACTCAATAGCGAATACCTGAAAACTTTCCTTCTCAGATTAGGAATAAAGCAAGAATGCTGTATCTCACAACTTTTGTTCAACTTAGTAATGGAAGTTTTAGCTAGAGCAATTAGACATGAAAGAAAACTAAATCCATTCAAATAGGAAAGAAAGTGGAAAAATTATCTCTCTTCATAGATGATATGATCTTGTATGTATAAATCTATAGCAATTCAACAAAAAGGTATTAGAACAAATAAAGAAATTCAACAAAAGTAATAAGAAATAAAATCAACACACAAAAATCAGTTGTTTTTCTTTATATTAGCAATGATTTATACATTAACAATTTCTCAAGAGGGAAATTCAGAAATTTTTAAAATAGCTTTAAAATATA
Organism: Oreotragus oreotragus; assembly: GCA_006410675.1. Taxonomy (NCBI): domain Eukaryota; kingdom Metazoa; phylum Chordata; class Mammalia; order Artiodactyla; family Bovidae; genus Oreotragus; species Oreotragus oreotragus. Next base: position 450,720 of record SJYX01006928.1, read on the forward strand.
TATTTAGAAATTAACCAAAGAGGTGAAAGACTTATGCAGTAAAAAACATAAAACTTTGCTGAAAGAAATTAATAAAAACACAAATAAATTGAAGCCATTTTGTCTTCAAGGATTGAATCACTTAATATAGTTAAGATGTCTATACCACCCAAAGTGATCTATAGTTTCAATACATATCTATCAAATTTTCAATGGCATTTTTTTAACAAAAATAGAAAAAAAGTCATCCTATAATTTATATGAAATTGCAATATCCAAAACTATCTTGTGAAAGAAAAACATAGCTGGAGTCTTCATACTTCCTTATTTCCAAATATTTTAACAAATCTGAAGCAATAAACCAATGTGGTATTGGCATTGACTGACGTAGACAAATGGAAGAGAATAAGGAATCCTAGAAATAAATTTTCACATAGCCAAATTATCTTCAGCATGACATTTCATATGACATCATGTGCATTTCGTAGAGTGTATCACCATTCTAGTGAATACAGTAATTCTGATGGTCAAATAAGTATCAGCAGTACTATATACTGCATTTATCCCTTTGAGAGTCACACTATTTATGCAAGGCTCTAAGAATACCTACAACAAAGAAACATCATTGAAACACCCTTTCCACAAACACATAGTTTGAATTAAGTTTCTCTAAAACACAGATAATCATGAGGATGTGATCACTAATCTAGAGCCAGACATCTTGGAATGTGAAGTCAAGTGGGCCTTAGAAAGTACCACAAAGAACAAAGCTAGTGGAGGTGATGGAATTCCAGTTGAACTGTTTCAAATCCTGGAAGATGATGCTATGAAAGTGCTGCACTTAATATGCCAGCAAATTTGGAAAACTCAGCAGTGGCCACAGGACTGGAAAAGGTCAGTTTTCATCCCAATTCCAAAGAAAGGCAATGCCAAAGAATGCTCAAACTACCACACAATTGCACTCATCTCACACGCTAGTAAAGTAATGCTCAAAATTCTCCAAGCCAGGCTTCAGCAATATGTGAACCGTGAACTCCCTGATGTTCAAGCTGGTTTTAGAACAGGCAGAGGAACCAGAGATCAAATTGCCAACATCTGCTGGATCATGGAAAAAGCAAGAGAGTTCCAGAAAAACATCTATTTCTGCTTTATTGACTATGCCAAAGCCTTTGACC
>SJYX01006929.1:0-13308 GCA_006410675.1 Oreotragus oreotragus
TTTTTTTTTTTTTTTCCTTTTGTAGCAAGCTGAAGCTCATCTGTGTGTTGTTACTAATAGATCAACCTTGTGTTTCTTAGGTCACCTAAATTTAGGTTTGTCTACTTGATTTGTCATAATTTAAATAAGTTAGTCATCTGCTACTAGTGTGTTTCTGTTTTCTTTGCATTTCTATAAGTTAATCTAGGACAACTTTGAGCTCATGAACCTGCACCCAATTTACATTCATAAGATACATATACAGATGCATCCATATATTTATATTACGTGCAACATTTATGATAGTGTAAAAATTTATAAGTTAAATGTCAGTATCTTCCAAACACAATGTGTACGTGAAGGGGCATAGAAACTGAGTACAGCAAAGCCATGTCATTCTCACTGCCCAATGATTCTTTTTTTAAAAATATTTATTTATTTTAATTGGAGGCTAATTACTTTGCAATATTGTGATGGTTTTCGCCATACATTGACATGAATCAGCCATGGGTGTACACGTATCCCCCATTCCAGACCTCCCTCCTACCTCCCTCACCATCCCATCCCGTGGGTTGTCCTGGTGCACCAGCTTTAAGTGCCCTGTTTCATTCATCGAACTTAGACTGGTTATCTATTTCACAGATGGTAATATACATGTCTCAACACCATTCTCTCAAATCATGTCTGTGTCTCTTTTGCTGTCTAGCATATAGGGATGTCATCTGCCTGCAGTGAGGGAGACCTGGGTTCAATCCCCAAGTTGGGAAGATCCCCTGGAGAAGAAAATGGCAAGCCACTCCAGTACTCTTGCTTGGAAAATTCCATGGATGGAGGAGCCTGGTAGGCTACAGTCCATGGGATCACACAGTCCATGGGATCACAAAGAGTCACACACAACTGAGCAGCTTACATACATATGTGTCAATATACTGAATTGGTGTTTTTCATTCTGACTTACTTCACTCTGCAAAATAGGCTCCAGTTTCATCCACCTCGTTAGACCTGACTCAAATGTGTTCTTTTTAATAGCTGAGTATTATTCCATGTGTATGTGTACCACAACTTTCTTATCCATTCGTCTAGGTTGCTTGCATGTCCTAGCTATTCTAAACAGTGCTGCAATGAACATTGAGTACACATGTCGCTTTCAATTCTGGTTTCTGGGATTACTGGGTCATAAGGCAGTTCTATTTCTAGTTTTTTAAGTGATTTCCACACTGTTCTCCATAGTGGCTATACTAGCTTGCATTCCCACCAACAGTGTAAGAGAGTTCCCTTTTCTCCACACCCTCTCCAGCATTTATTGCTTGTAGACATTTTGAAAGCAACCATTCTGATGGGCAAGAGATGGTACCCCATTGTGGTTTTGATTTGCATTACTCTGATAATGAGTGATGTTGAGCATCTTTTCAAGTGTTTGTTAGCCATCTATATGTCTTCTTTGGGAAAATATTATTTAGTTCTTTGGCCCACTTTTTGATTGGGTCATTTATTTTTCTGGTATTGAGCTGTGTGAGCTGCTTGTATATTTTTCAGGTTAATTTTTTGTCAGTTCCTTCATTTGCTATTATTTTCTCCCATTCTGCAGGCTGTCTTTTCACCTTGCTTATAGTTTCCTTTGTTGTGCAAAAGCTTTTAAGTTTAATTAGGCCCCATTTGTTTATTTTTGCTTTTATTTCCCTTATTCTGTGTATGATTCTTTAATGATCAGCCATGCTAATCTGGTCTACTGTATTAGAAACTTCCTGCCAGGACCTTTAAAATATTTCTGTTGAGCTGAGGGCAATTTCCAGAGGACTTGAAATTTTTTAGAGCATTAATTTTTAGCCAGTTGGCTTTCACATGAGTAAATTAATACCAAGCACTGCCATATTTTAATGTTTTCTTAGTGTGTAAAAATAAGCTAACCCTCCTGACCTGATTTCTATAGAGAAGGCCATAGAAACATCAACTCTTTCCTGTCAATGAAAAATGAAGTAGTCATTGGACTGTGGACTCTAATTGTTCTGAGTAATTCAGTGTATCCTCACTATATTTTGCCTTACCCAGCTCTGAATTTTAAAATTATGTAAAGCAGCGTTGTCTCACTTATTCTTCTCTGCTTGATGGTCTTTTCTAGAATTATACACTAAATCTTTACATTATTTGCTCCTTCTTCAGAGTTTCTAGCCAGTCAAACTGTGTTACTTCCCCTTTTCAAGATTTTCTTTTTCCCTAAATGAACCTATCCCAGTAAGTTTTTCTTTTAGTGTTTAGATTTTAGCTTCGATATGAAGTGTTTTCAGGAAAAAATAGCAAAATATTTTATTTTCTGTCAATTTTCCCAGACTGTGTTTCCTTCTTGCATGGTTTTCCCTCATATTTAGACATTCCCTTTTAAATGTTAAGCTCCTTGAAGGAAAGGATCATGTATTTCTGCATTTTTTTTTGTTCCAATGTAAGTGAAAAGGGGACAAAATATATTGTTTTTATCACTATAATTATATGGACATAGCTAATACCACTACAATCACAGGTTTTTCTTTTTTATTATAAATTTATTTATTTTAATTGGAGGTTAATTATTTTACAATGGTTCAGTGCATGATACTGGATGCTTGGGGCTGGTGCAATCCCAGGGTTTTCAAAGCAGAAAATAAATGTCATTGAATCAATCTGTTTAAAGTTGACAAAACTAATATTTAAAGAGATGATTTTCTTAACACCTAAATTCACTGTGTCATTGAGGAGAGAAAAAAAAAGTTCTATTCATCATTTGTATTACCCTGCAAAAAGATAAGTCTCAGGCTTTGTTTTCCTTTCTTTAGTCATTTGAGCTATAGTTCCAGAGAAGAACCAGTTATATTTTCTGTACATGGAAAGTGGCTTGGGTGTCTTGAGAAGGGTGTTGTGTTTGTATAAATAATGTGTCCTAATGATGTACATGATGCTTAAGAAAATGCTCCAGCTTTCAAACTATGCTTCCTGGAGATCACAGGTAGGATTTTGTGGATTAATTGTTTAAAATTTTATGAATCTATTTGGACATACTTTATTTACTGCAAAAATGTTTATACTATAATTATTTCAAGAATTAAGCTTAGGGCTTCCCTGGTAGCTCAGAGGATAAAGCATCTGCCTGCAATGCAGGAGACCTGGGTTCGATCCCTGAGTTGGGAAGATCCCCTGGAGAAGGAAATGGCAGCCCACTCCAGTATTCTTGCCTGGAGAATTCCATGGACAGAGGAGCCTGGCAGGCTACAGTCCACGGGTCACAAAGAGTCGGACACGACTGAGCTACTTCACTCACTCATGCTATCAGAAACTAAAATCTAATTGTTTTCAGTAATACCCTTCTAATGTTAGCTCATACACAAGTGGAGTAGGCTGAGACGTTTCTTTAGTAGATATTTTTGGCCATAAACGTATCAATCTATCAACCAATTCACATTTTAAAAGCATCCTCTATGGGAAAATCATTGTATATATGCACTGGGTATTTCAATATAGATGTATAGTAAAGGCGTTCATCACTTACAAAGGTGCATGGGCTAGTGTACATTAACTCATTCAAGACCCAAAATAACCTTTATCCTATTAACATTCCCATTATGTAGATGAGGAAAAGCTCAATAAATTCTATTAACTTAGAGTTAATTTGAATCATGAGTTATCCCCACACAACTTTGGATACATATCAATGTAAAATTGAGAATCAGTTCAAGAGAAATTAATGCGAATTTGAAAAATAAATTATACAGTTCAGTGATTAAAATGCAAAGACATCAATTGTCAGTAAAGTGGTGACCATAGTCAGCCCTCAATAATATTTTATGCATCCACATCTTAAAAAATTCAACTAATTCACAGTAGTACATAATCAGTCATGTTCAGTAATCATAAAATGAAGTTTTTCACAAAAAAATTCCAGATTTCTGGCTTCTCTTGAAAACAAAACAAAACAAAAATCCCAAGACGATCTAGAAACCTACCTTTCCCATTTTTGTATGACCACAGTCAGCCAGCTCTGTACACAGACTGCCCACTTCATATGAGAGTTAGCTCTCCAGCACACCATAATATCCAATGTGCAGCAAATGCCTCTTAGAGCCAACCTCCAACAAATATCCCTCAGACATTTAACCTCCTTGCTATTGTTGTCCAATGTGCTAAATGTGCCCTGTCTCTTCATCATTTGCTTGTTGGGTCAATATTGTTTATTCATACTGGGTCATGATAAGATCACCAGATGGTTTTTGTTATCAGACATATGAAGTAGTTATCTTATTATTTTCCATATCCAGAGGCTTAGAGTTGCATTTTGTGAAGAAAAACAGGAAAGCTCAGAGCCAGCTTTCGATCACCATTCTCTTTCCTTTTCCTTCAAGTATGTTCTATTTTTTCTTTTTTTTTTTTTTTAATATGAAGCACTCTATTTGATTAGAGTACTATTTTTCCCTTTTGTATTTTCAAAGTAAAGGGTGGGTACCATCCAGACAATTTTGAAGTAAGGAAATTTAAATTTTACTTAAAAATAAGCTTAAAAAAGTATAGCTTCAATTATGGTTGTTTTTCATAAAAGTAAAATAATCTTCCAAAACCTCTCTTCGATAATTTTGTTTTTCTAAAAAAGTTTCTTCTACATAATTCCAGGCATTGAAAATAATATGGACAAACCTTAAATCCACTAAGATGACATATTTGATGCTCTAAGTGTGCACATAAATCAGAGACCACAGGCAGATACAATCCTTTCTCCACGCAGATCATTAGATAGAGAAGTTTGGGAACTTGAAATTTCAAGCTTCCTGATCTCAGGAAGTGCCTACTGTGTATTTCAGTCACATATACCTGTTGTAATCACTTCTTTTCCCCCATCTATTTAGGAAATTCTCTTTGGGTACCGGCCCTCAAAATTTCTCATTTTGGGCTTTGAATGTGGTGGCTTGTTGACTGCTCTTTGCATTGAATTATAAAGCAAAAGCAAATATAAGAACAAATCTTTTATCAAGGATTTCTGTGGTCTTACGTATTAGCTTTCAGGCCTGATTTTCCGTTCCTACTTTTTTTTTTCCCTTGGCATTTATATTTCACACCATAAAAGGTAGCAAACATGACTTTAAAAGATGCAATTGCAGGTGAAAACTTTTAGGAGGGAAAGGAATATGAGGAAAAGGTGGTATGGCTTATTTTGAAAGTGTGAATCACACACTGGAACCGTTAAGCCACCAAACAAACCATGGAAATACACCTTTGGAGGTGAAAATATGATTTTCAGGAATGTGATAATAGTTTCTATAGAGTACATAGAAAATATCATTGGAAATTTGCTATTCCTTTTATTTCTCACTACAAACATAAGAAAATTGAAAATAAGACCTTGTCATAGAAAATAAAATTGGTATCAATCTTTGATGTTTTTTGGTCAAAATTAAACCTCAGAATCCTTCTGGAAAATGACATCCTACTCCTGTGACCATTTCTTAGTTAAGTTCACATGTAGGGCATTCTTGCAATAAAAAGGAAGTTCTCTGCCTATGTGTGGCACCTGAAGTTCTCAAGCCTGAATGGATTTGAAATTACATGAGAACTTAAGAAATACTGATGTTTAGGTCCCAACCACAGATGTACCAACTGATATGAGGGACAGGCTAAACATTAGGATTTTTAAAATTTTCCAAAATATTTAATTTTTTAATTTTAAATTTAATGTTTAATAACTAATATTTAATTAATAATGAAATGGAATTTATATTTAATAATAATAAAACATAAATGAATAATGTAACAAATTACAATGAAGTTCAGGTGAACCAGTTGAAAGGCAGTGTTTACAACTGGTCTATAATGACCTTAAGTACAGCTCTTTGATTGTGAACCACGGATGAGAGAAAATTATTTCAGTTGTGAAAAAAAGAGGGAGAGATGATAAAGAAATAACAGAAGGGATGAAATCAGAGTCCCTCTTTCCTTTCCATGATTTATGGATGTATATATGAAAGAGGGAAGTATCTTTGTCCTCCACAAAGAGATAAACAGTAAAAAAAAAAAAAAAAACTTACGACTTGAAATAACTAAATTCTAAATAGAGAGTAAAAATGGAAATTTTGTATTGTCAACATACTCAATAGTTGGCCAATAAGTACAGATCAGTAATAGTAAATGTATAGCAATGCAAAAGAGTATACTATACATCATCTTTACTAACATGCATAAAATACATTATTGTAATTGTATATCTTAAAGTTTTATAGTGTTTTACAGTTTACTAAATGCTTTCACCTATGGTAGCTTATTTAAATATCCCAATAACTTTCTGTAAAAGAGTGGAAAGTCATTCTTATTTTGCTGACAAAGGTACCAAAGGAAAGTTGAATGATAGGATAAAGCTCACTTGTGTTTAAATTTTAACCCAGAGAAAGAGCTCTGTACCCTTGAATATTTAAACCAGCTATTCCATATTTTTGACACCTGTTGGCCTTTTGGATAAGAACTTGCCCCTGGACTTACAGGCAGTGTATGTTTCTAGTGACAAATCCCTTGAATATATTGAAGACATTAGGGCTGAATATGTAGAAAAAATGGCTCTGCCCCCAACAAAACCAGAATAGTACCCTTTTAACACATGATCTTTGGGGTATAGAAAAAGATAGCTTCATTAAAGAACAAAATACAGTGAGAGTCATAATGGGATTTATTTGTTCCAAACTCTGTACTTGCTATTTCAAAGACAATTAATATTTAATTTAGCCCCCCAAATCAATCTTTTTCTATGTAACATGAGGAGAAACTGAGATTCAGATTTGTCTAATTTTACACTTCATCCACTTTGTATAATTCTAGAGGCACACCAAAAAACTAAACTCTTGAGAGCAAAGAGTCCTTAGTTAAACACTTGGTTCTGTTATCAGATGATTATATGAACCTTGAAAAATACCTTCCACTTTCAGAGGGACAAAACTCTCAGTTCTTGTCTAATTCTAAAATTGAATTAAGCATATGGGGTATAGTTTAAAACACAGTGCACCCCTGTGCCCATGTGGTTGGTTGACTCCACACATGCAGAGGTCCCAGATACAAGGTGCCTGAGGGCAGACTCTTAAGGAACTTGAACATCTGTGGAGCTTAGTATCTGCAGGGGGTCCTGAAACCAATCTCCCCATGGAAGCCGAGGGGCAATTGTATAATAAGGGGCTTAGAATTTGACTTTACTTATTCAGTGAGGTAGGCGTTTGCTGCCTGCCATTTCTCATCCATTCTCACTTTGCATAGTACCAACTTCCCCAGTTGTTCTCCAATAATCCGCCACTTTTCTCAGAGTCAGTGCAAGGTTTTCAGGCAGAATTACCTCCATCTCTTTGGCTTTCTGAGTGCAAATGTGACTTCAGCCTGCCAAATCATAAACTCTTTACCACTGTTATTGTTTCATAGAGTAAGGTAATCCAATTCTGGTCAAAAGAGAAGCTTGTTTTTATTCCTATTCAGCTTGGAAGCAGAATGAAAACTTCAGTGACATGAGCAATAAATTTCCCTTTTTCATTTAACTCCATTTGACTTTATTTTTGTCACTTGACAGTGAAAAAATTCTAATGAATACTTATACCCCAAGGACTTCCTTTATTGCCAACCACAGACACATTTGGGTGATTTACAAGATAAAATATTATATATTAGAAAAGAAACACATAGGTGATTATTATAGGTATAGACCAGATATCTATCTGACAAAAGACTCACTTGCTCAAACAGATTTAAACAAAAAATATAGTTAATGATACAGGTAATTGTAAGAACTAACAGTTCATCAGGATCAAACTAGCCAGCAATATCACAAAAACCGAATTTATTTATATATATTTGCTTCATCCTTTGCAATAGTTGTTTCATCTTAATGCTGTAACAAAATGACCCCCAGCAAACACAAATATCTATTTTCTTCTTGCAAGTTCAAGAGAGATTGATTTCTTATAGCTCCTATAAAAGTGCAAGGAAGCTTCTTTCTCAAAAACCCTCATTAAATGTCTGCTCATAACTAATTATTGGCCTTCTTGGTCCCCATGCCAAGAAATTTACTTGTGGCTCTGGGAACTGGATGCACTAATCCACTTAAATTAGGATTGGGTTCAGCTTTAATTAAAGCACAAAGGCTAGTCCACCCCCAATTTAAGTGCATTAGCATATCCAATTCCCAGGGTCACAAGCAAGTTTCAGGACATGGAATCCAAGTTTTTTCCAGAAATGACTTTGTGGCACTGAGGATTTCAATTTAAACACAAATGGATGCAGTTTAGCCTTCACATTAACCACAAGACATGGGATTTGTTTTCATAAATCATCCAAAACTATATGAGGCTGCACAATAGTGTAGCACTTTCGGTTTCCCTGAGATTTATGCATCCTTTCAGCAAGTATTTAGTCTTCCTATAAGCCAGGAACTATGTTATTCACTAGGTTATAGCAACAGGTCCAAGGACCAAACTCTTTATTGTTTCTTACACAATTATCTCATTTAATTTTGACTGAAGTGTTTTTGGAGTAGGTATTTGTATTATTCAGTATTCTCACTGCAAAACCAGACTCTAGATAAATCAAGCAGAAAGGAATTAATTAATAAGACGTTGAGTCGAACACGACTGAGTGACTGAACTGAACTGAACTGCACAAATTCCAGGTTAGAAAAGGAAGCAAGATATCTCCAGGGGCACAAATATAAGAACCCCTAAAGTCTCCTAGAAGCAATGACTGTTCAAAGCCCCATTCAGTTAAGTTCAGCCACTCAGTTGTGTCCGACTCTTTGCGACCCCATGAACTGCAACAGGCCAGGCCTCCCTATCCATCACCAACTCCCAGGGTTTACCCAAACTCGTGTCCATTGAGTTAGTGATGCCATCCAACCATTTCATCCTCTGTCATCCCCTTCTCCTCCTGTGTTCAGTCTTTCCCAACATCAGGGTCTTTTCAAATGAGTCCATTCTTCGCATCAGGTAGTCAAACTATTGGAGCTTCAACATCAACATCAGTCCTTCCAATGAATATTCAAGACTGATCTCCTTTAGAATTGACTGGTTGGATCTCCTTGCAGTCCAAGGGACTCTCAAGAGTCTTCTCTAACACCACAGTTCAAAAGCATCAGTGCCCCAGTAGTGCTCCTTAAATGAATGCCTTACAACTTCTCAGATCCTTGGATCAAGTGAAAAAAGTGAAAAGGTATTTGGTTAGCTAAGTCAAAGTCATGTGGTGGGGAAGACAGAAGAATCTGGCATCTTCATATTCTGTAGTGGAATAAGCAAAAGTGAAGTGAAGTTATTCAGTTGTATCTGACTCTTTGCGACCCCATGGACTGTAGCCTACCAGGCTCCTCTGTCCATGGGATTTTCCAGGCAATAGTACTGGAGTGAATTGCCATTTCTTTCTCTAGGGTATCTTCCCAACCCAGGGATTGAACCCGGGTCTTCTGCATTGTAAACAAACACTTTACCATCTGAGCAACCAGGGAAGTCCTATTTTCTGTCAAAAAACTCATAGAATCAAGTATTCCTTCCAACTTAGTAGGGCTACTAATAGTAAAGAGATTTGTATACAGGCCAGGTCTCCTAATTGTCCATGCCATAATCAGTATTTCCATTTTATAGATAAAGAAACAGAAGTTCAGACAAAAGAGTCATAAATTCCTTTATTTTCTAACTCTAATCAGCTAATTAGATCATGNTCCTGTGACCATTTCTTAGTTAAGTTCACATGTAGGGCATTCTTGCAATAAAAAGGAAGTTCTCTGCCTATGTGTGGCACCTGAAGTTCTCAAGCCTGAATGGATTTGAAATTACATGAGAACTTAAGAAATACTGATGTTTAGGTCCCAACCACAGATGTACCAACTGATATGAGGGACAGGCTAAACATTAGGATTTTTAAAATTTTCCAAAATATTTAATTTTTTAATTTTAAATTTAATGTTTAATAACTAATATTTAATTAATAATGAAATGGAATTTATATTTAATAATAATAAAACATAAATGAATAATGTAACAAATTACAATGAAGTTCAGGTGAACCAGTTGAAAGGCAGTGTTTACAACTGGTCTATAATGACCTTAAGTACAGCTCTTTGATTGTGAACCACGGATGAGAGAAAATTATTTCAGTTGTGAAAAAAAGAGGGAGAGATGATAAAGAAATAACAGAAGGGATGAAATCAGAGTCCCTCTTTCCTTTCCATGATTTATGGATGTATATATGAAAGAGGGAAGTATCTTTGTCCTCCACAAAGAGATAAACAGTAAAAAAAAAAAAAAAAACTTACGACTTGAAATAACTAAATTCTAAATAGAGAGTAAAAATGGAAATTTTGTATTGTCAACATACTCAATAGTTGGCCAATAAGTACAGATCAGTAATAGTAAATGTATAGCAATGCAAAAGAGTATACTATACATCATCTTTACTAACATGCATAAAATACATTATTGTAATTGTATATCTTAAAGTTTTATAGTGTTTTACAGTTTACTAAATGCTTTCACCTATGGTAGCTTATTTAAATATCCCAATAACTTTCTGTAAAAGAGTGGAAAGTCATTCTTATTTTGCTGACAAAGGTACCAAAGGAAAGTTGAATGATAGGATAAAGCTCACTTGTGTTTAAATTTTAACCCAGAGAAAGAGCTCTGTACCCTTGAATATTTAAACCAGCTATTCCATATTTTTGACACCTGTTGGCCTTTTGGATAAGAACTTGCCCCTGGACTTACAGGCAGTGTATGTTTCTAGTGACAAATCCCTTGAATATATTGAAGACATTAGGGCTGAATATGTAGAAAAAATGGCTCTGCCCCCAACAAAACCAGAATAGTACCCTTTTAACACATGATCTTTGGGGTATAGAAAAAGATAGCTTCATTAAAGAACAAAATACAGTGAGAGTCATAATGGGATTTATTTGTTCCAAACTCTGTACTTGCTATTTCAAAGACAATTAATATTTAATTTAGCCCCCCAAATCAATCTTTTTCTATGTAACATGAGGAGAAACTGAGATTCAGATTTGTCTAATTTTACACTTCATCCACTTTGTATAATTCTAGAGGCACACCAAAAAACTAAACTCTTGAGAGCAAAGAGTCCTTAGTTAAACACTTGGTTCTGTTATCAGATGATTATATGAACCTTGAAAAATACCTTCCACTTTCAGAGGGACAAAACTCTCAGTTCTTGTCTAATTCTAAAATTGAATTAAGCATATGGGGTATAGTTTAAAACACAGTGCACCCCTGTGCCCATGTGGTTGGTTGACTCCACACATGCAGAGGTCCCAGATACAAGGTGCCTGAGGGCAGACTCTTAAGGAACTTGAACATCTGTGGAGCTTAGTATCTGCAGGGGGTCCTGAAACCAATCTCCCCATGGAAGCCGAGGGGCAATTGTATAATAAGGGGCTTAGAATTTGACTTTACTTATTCAGTGAGGTAGGCGTTTGCTGCCTGCCATTTCTCATCCATTCTCACTTTGCATAGTACCAACTTCCCCAGTTGTTCTCCAATAATCCGCCACTTTTCTCAGAGTCAGTGCAAGGTTTTCAGGCAGAATTACCTCCATCTCTTTGGCTTTCTGAGTGCAAATGTGACTTCAGCCTGCCAAATCATAAACTCTTTACCACTGTTATTGTTTCATAGAGTAAGGTAATCCAATTCTGGTCAAAAGAGAAGCTTGTTTTTATTCCTATTCAGCTTGGAAGCAGAATGAAAACTTCAGTGACATGAGCAATAAATTTCCCTTTTTCATTTAACTCCATTTGACTTTATTTTTGTCACTTGACAGTGAAAAAATTCTAATGAATACTTATACCCCAAGGACTTCCTTTATTGCCAACCACAGACACATTTGGGTGATTTACAAGATAAAATATTATATATTAGAAAAGAAACACATAGGTGATTATTATAGGTATAGACCAGATATCTATCTGACAAAAGACTCACTTGCTCAAACAGATTTAAACAAAAAATATAGTTAATGATACAGGTAATTGTAAGAACTAACAGTTCATCAGGATCAAACTAGCCAGCAATATCACAAAAACCGAATTTATTTATATATATTTGCTTCATCCTTTGCAATAGTTGTTTCATCTTAATGCTGTAACAAAATGACCCCCAGCAAACACAAATATCTATTTTCTTCTTGCAAGTTCAAGAGAGATTGATTTCTTATAGCTCCTATAAAAGTGCAAGGAAGCTTCTTTCTCAAAAACCCTCATTAAATGTCTGCTCATAACTAATTATTGGCCTTCTTGGTCCCCATGCCAAGAAATTTACTTGTGGCTCTGGGAACTGGATGCACTAATCCACTTAAATTAGGATTGGGTTCAGCTTTAATTAAAGCACAAAGGCTAGTCCACCCCCAATTTAAGTGCATTAGCATATCCAATTCCCAGGGTCACAAGCAAGTTTCAGGACATGGAATCCAAGTTTTTTCCAGAAATGACTTTGTGGCACTGAGGATTTCAATTTAAACACAAATGGATGCAGTTTAGCCTTCACATTAACCACAAGACATGGGATTTGTTTTCATAAATCATCCAAAACTATATGAGGCTGCACAATAGTGTAGCACTTTCGGTTTCCCTGAGATTTATGCATCCTTTCAGCAAGTATTTAGTCTTCCTATAAGCCAGGAACTATGTTATTCACTAGGTTATAGCAACAGGTCCAAGGACCAAACTCTTTATTGTTTCTTACACAATTATCTCATTTAATTTTGACTGAAGTGTTTTTGGAGTAGGTATTTGTATTATTCAGTATTCTCACTGCAAAACCAGACTCTAGATAAATCAAGCAGAAAGGAATTAATTAATAAGACGTTGAGTCGAACACGACTGAGTGACTGAACTGAACTGAACTGCACAAATTCCAGGTTAGAAAAGGAAGCAAGATATCTCCAGGGGCACAAATATAAGAACCCCTAAAGTCTCCTAGAAGCAATGACTGTTCAAAGCCCCATTCAGTTAAGTTCAGCCACTCAGTTGTGTCCGACTCTTTGCGACCCCATGAACTGCAACAGGCCAGGCCTCCCTATCCATCACCAACTCCCAGGGTTTACCCAAACTCGTGTCCATTGAGTTAGTGATGCCATCCAACCATTTCATCCTCTGTCATCCCCTTCTCCTCCTGTGTTCAGTCTTTCCCAACATCAGGGTCTTTTCAAATGAGTCCATTCTTCGCATCAGGTAGTCAAACTATTGGAGCTTCAACATCAACATCAGTCCTTCCAATGAATATTCAAGACTGATCTCCTTTAGAATTGACTGGTTGGATCTCCTTGCAGTCCAAGGGACTCTCAAGAGTCTTCTCT
>SJYX01006930.1:0-24739 GCA_006410675.1 Oreotragus oreotragus
CATTCCAATCCCAAAGAAAGGCAATGCCAAAGAATGCTCAAAATACCACACAATTGCACTCATCTCACAAGCTACTAAAGTAATGCTCAAAATTCTCCAAACCAGGCTTCAACAGTAAATAAGCTGTGAAATTCCAGATGTTCAAGCTGGATTTAGAAAAGGAAGAAGAACCAGAGATCAAATTGCCAACATCTGTTTGATCGTTGAAAAAGCAAGAGAGTTCCAGAAAAACATCTACTTCTGCTTTATTGACTGTGCGAAAGTCTTTGCCTATGTGGATCGCAACAAACTGTGGAAAATTCTTAAAGAGATGGGAATACCATCGCTATTTCAGAGAAGAATACTATCTTTATTTCAGGGAATACCATCACCTGACCTGCATCCTGAGATCTGTATGCAGGTCAAGAAGAAACAGTTAGAACTAGACATGGAGCAACAGACTGGTTCCAGATCAGGAAAGGAGTATGTCAAGGCTGTATATGGTCATCCTGCTTATTTAAATTTTATGCAGAGTACATCATGATAAATGCTAGGCTGGATGAAGCACAAACTGGAATCAAGATTGCTGGAAGAAATATCAATAACCTCACATATGCAGATGATGCCACACTTATGGCAGAAAGTGAAGAAGAAGTAAAGAGCCTCTTGATGAAAGTGAAAGAGGAGAGTGAAAAAGCTGGCTTAAAGCTCAACNAGTACATCATGATAAATGCTAGGCTGGATGAAGCACAAACTGGAATCAAGATTGCTGGAAGAAATATCAATAACCTCACATATGCAGATGATGCCACACTTATGGCAGAAAGTGAAGAAGAAGTAAAGAGCCTCTTGATGAAAGTGAAAGAGGAGAGTGAAAAAGCTGGCTTAAAGCTCAACATTCAGGAAACTAAGATCATGGCATCTGGCCCCATCATTTCATGGTGAATAGAAGGGATAAACAATGGAAATATTGAGGAATTTTATTTAGGAGGTCTCCAAAATCCCTGCACATGGTGATTGCAGTCATGAAATTAAAAGACACTTGCTCCTTGGAGGAAAATTATGACCTACTTAGAGAGCGTATTAAACAGTAGAGACATTACTTTGCCAACAAAGGTCCATCTAGACAAAGCTGTGGTAGTCCTGTATGGATGTGAGAGTTGAACCATAAAGAAAGCACCAAAGAGTTGATGCTTTTGAGCTGTGGTGTTCGAGAAGACTCTTGAAAGTCCCTTGAACTTCAAGGAGATCCAACCAGTCCATCCTAAAGAAATCAGTCCTGAATATTAATTGGAAGTACTGATGCTGAAGCTGAAACGCCAATACTTGGCTGCCTGATGTGAAGAACTGATCATTTGAAAAACCCTGATGTGGGAAAGATTGAGGGCAGGAGGCGAAGGGGACAACAGAGGATCATATTGTTGGATGGCATCACTGACTCAATGGAGATGAGTTTGAGTAAACTCTGGGAGTTGGTGATGGACAGGGAAGCCTGACATGCCGCAGTACANTTGGCTGCCTGATGTGAAGAACTGATCATTTGAAAAACCCTGATGTGGGAAAGATTGAGGGCAGGAGGCGAAGGGGACAACAGAGGATCATATTGTTGGATGGCATCACTGACTCAATGGAGATGAGTTTGAGTAAACTCTGGGAGTTGGTGATGGACAGGGAAGCCTGACATGCCGCAGTACAAGGGGTCTCGAAGAGTCAGACACGACTGAGTGACTGAACTGAACTGAGGAGATATTACCAGCATGTGACTGGTCTTTTAATGTCTGTTATAAAACTCTTTTTGTAACTATTTTTAGGTTTTCTAGAAATTATGTCTGCACCTAAATGTGAAGTTCTAGCTGTTCCAAAGAGAAACATGAAGACATCAAGACAGTAAATGTAACTGGCTTCAGAAACATGGAGAACTTGGTTTGAACCAACTCTGCTGTTTGCTAATTATGACACTCTAAAACAAATTGCTTCAGATATGCAAATTGGTCTTCACATATACCTACTTCACAGAAAGTTTAGCAACATATATCATGAATATATTATATTACATTATTATAAAACTTTCTTTCAGCATATTATTGATTCCCAAATATTCTCCATGTTCTAAATGAGGCATAGAATCAGTTCTAATGAGGTGGATGAAACTGGAGCCGATTATACAAAATGAAGTAAGCCAGAAAGAAAAACACCAGTACAGTATACTAACACATATATATGGAATTTAGAAAGATGGTAATGATAACCCTATATGTGAGACAGCAAAAGAGACACAGATGCAAAGAACANTGGAATCAGTTCTAATGAGGTGGATGAAACTGGAGCCGATTATACAGAGTGAAGTAAGCCAGAAAGAAAAACACCAATACAGTATACTAACACATATATATGAAATTTAGAAAGATGGTAATGATAACCCTATATGTGAGACAGCAAAAGAGACACAGATGTAAAGAACAGACTTTTGGACTCTGTGGGAGAGGGAGAGGGTGGGATGATTTGGGAGAATGGCATTGAAACATGTACACTATCATGTAAGAAACGAATCACTAGTCTAGGTTTGACACAGGATATAGGATGCTTGGGCTGGTGCACTGGGATGACCCAAAGAGATGATATGGGGAGGGTGGTGGGAGGGGGGTTCAGGGTTGGGAACTCATGTACACCTGTGGTGGATTCATGTCAATGTATGGCAAAACCAATACAGTACTATAAAGCAAAAAAATAAAATTTAAATTAAAAAAAAGATTATTTAAAAACAATGTATTAAAAGGCTGAGTAAAGCTCACTCTGCACTCACCCTGTTGTAGATGTAGGCACATTGTTTAGATTTTAAGAAAATACTGCTAACATCCTTCCAGGGCCAAGTCAAAGCTGCTTTGGATAAATTAAAAAATATATACTGCCCTCTGACAGTAGTGGGGGTTTGGTTTTAATTTTAGCAGCACTAGTTGACCTCCTAGTTCCCTTAGAGTCAAACTATGGTTTGGGGGAATGGCAGAGCCCAGGTGCCTCTATAAATATAGCCAAGGGCCTATACAATACAGAATATGTTTGTTATTCATCTTCAAGACAATTTTCCTAGCTATCACTCCTACCTACCCCTACCTTTCCAACCAGATTGCTGCCCCAGCCCCCTTATTCTGGAGTCCCACTGCTCAATTTGGCGGTGCGAGGGTGGATCTGCTCAGAGATGGGGGCAGAAAGATAGTGACACCACTTGCTTGCTTGAGCCTGCTGGGACCCAAAGAGGGGTGACCCCTCATAATGGCAATTGTTTTTTTAGCTGTCTAACTTCTTAACTTTGCCTCTTTTGTTCTTGCCTCAAACTTTCCACTTTTTCCTGCCTCCTGTTCCGACTCCTCTCATAGGTGGAAATGTCAAATTTGAAAGTTTAAAAAATGTCAGCCCATTATATTAAAAGCATGCCTCAAAAGATATTCTAAAAATATGTTAATCCTTTTATCATATGGGCTATCAGATGTCAAAGTATAATTTTCAAAATTTTAAAAACATAATTCTCATAACCAATATAAAATGAAGATATGCTGACACTTATTAACTCATTGATGAAGGACACCACTAAGGTGGTAGAGCTGGTTCCAAAAATATTTTGAAGGACTGTTTATAGGTTTTCACAGAAAATGTTAGGATAAGATGGCTAAATTAAAAGATACAAAAATGGTTAATGTCCTATAGGCAAATAAACCTATAGGTTATCTTCTCTGCTGCTGCTGTTAAGTCGCTTCAGTCGTGTCCGACCCAGTGCGATCCCATAGACGGCAGCCCACTAGGCTCCGCCGTCCCTGGGATTCTCCAGGCAAGAACGCTGGAGTGGGTTGCCATTTCCTTCTCCAATGCATGAAAGTGAAGTGAAAGTGAAGTCACTGAGTCATGTCCAACTCCCAGTGACCCCATGGACTGCAGCCCACCAGGCTCCTCCATTCATGGGATTTTCCAGGCAATCTTCTCTACTGGGCAGAAATTTTCAAGTTAATAGTGTCTGGGTTCTAATCAAATAATAAACCTCAACCCACAGATACGTTGTCCTAGAAAATTAAACAATTTTTAGAAAAGATTTTAAACAATACTATAATATAATATTGCAAAAACATTTGGCTCACATGTTTTGCCTTATTTTAAGTTTTGGATAATTTTTCATAACACAAGTTTTTTCATATATATATATATGAAGTTTATATGTATTTCTCATGTTAGTCTTTTCCCTATTTTGGAGCGTATGCTTATTTTTCAAATATTAAACAGTGGATATGAGAGAGAGAAAAAGTAAATCTCATAAGATTTCTTTTGTTACTATTTGACAATTTTAATTTCAGGGTGAAAGTGTTTGGTATAGAATGGAGGAAAAAAAGGTAAAATGAGAAGAGAGTTTAAAGGTTTTGGATAAAATGAATCTGAGGGTTACATTAAGATTTTACTTTATCCATTTTATTATGGTCCATTATCAGAAATAATGGATGCCTCTAAGTTTCTTTTTGTTGAAGAATTCATCAGACCCCAAATATGAAAATTATGTAGTACTCAGTGTCTAATAACAGGAAGGAGGAACAGTGGAATCAACAGATATTTAATAACCGTGATGACAAATGTTTGGCTCTAGTTAAGATTTCCTTTTCAGCATTGAGGCACATGGTAATTTCACTGTCCCAGCCACGTAATGCTACTATTAACAAGGTCAAGATGGCAGCCCTAATGGAGTTTGCCAACCTAAGAGTTCCTACCAGAAACTGAAAGATTCCTGGATCCATAATCACACGTATCTAGGTTAGGAACAAGGATCGTTCATTCAGTTTAAAGAAAATCCTGTCTTGAACACACACTGCCAATTTTTTGTTTGTTTTGTCTTTGTTTTATTTTCTTCTGGTGAAACACTTATAGAAACTTTTTTCTGACTTAAAAAAATCAGACGCTGTAATCTTTTATCACTTTTGTCCTCTGTACCTTTTCTCTACCTCTTTCTAAACGTATAATATTAATTCCACCCTTTTACATTTTCTTCTTCAAATTCTTAATGCAACGGGCCAAACCCATAGTAAGCATTTCATACCTACACAAATGATTTTAGGATCTGGCTGAGTTTTTTCTCCCTGTTGTCCCTTATCAGTCAGTGTTCTCAGGATCTTTCAACATCTGAGCTACTGTTCCTCCAGACTCCTGAGTTTCCCAAGGCTTCATAGCTTTTTTGACTTTGTGGACTTCGTCTCTATCAGTCTTGGTCTGTAAAGTTCAGGTGCTGGATCTCATCATCACTGGGACTTACTAAACTTCCGAGGCCTTTTAACTCAGCACGTCCCTTCTCTAACCTCACTGCTCTAGTGTTTTCTCCCAAGCACACCTGCCACAACTTGCCGACCTTCCTTCTGATGCCACCCTTTCTAGTACTTTTGATTGCACAGCCCCTCCTGTTTGACTCAGCTTCCCCCAGGCTCCGCAGGACTCCACCCAGCCTTAGATTCCAAAGTCCACCGCTTTGTGCTGCCCTTGCCAGTTGCCTGCCCTTCCTCGGTCTCTTGTACTTTGCTCTGTCCACTGTATCAATCTCTTCCAGATGTCTTTGGGTCTATCCTTAAAACACACATGGTCCCTACCAGGTCCAGAATTGAAAGAGGCCAATGGAAGAGGTTTGTTCTGTTGTTTACAGGAATTTGGGGCTGGGGTAAAAAAAAAAAAGAGAAATTCCACCTACATAGGCTTAAAAATGGGAAAATTTGTTATTTCGTGTAACAAAATGTCCAAAGGTAGGACGGGCTCTGTTTGCAGTACACCAGGATTCTGTCTCCATCTTTCTGTGCTTCTCTTTGTCCTGTCCTCATTATGATCAGCATCACCCTCAGGCTGGTCACAAAGTGACCGCAATTTCCAGGTGTTATTTTGAGATACAACCCTGTCCAGAGAAACAGAGACTTCTCCAAAAAATAGCGAACGCCTTTCTTTCGGGTCCTCATAGACCCCCCTTCACCTCTCACTGGCTAGAACTGGGTGAGATGCCCATCTCTAAACCAGTCATTGACAATGAAATGCAATCACTGGAATTTATTGAGGCCTAACATGGTTTGCCTCTAGACCTTTGACTTGTGTGGGAAGGATGATATCTGAACAGACAGTATTGAGCCTCTGCAGGAAATGAAAGAACTGAAAGGATGTTGAGTAGCTAATCTGCTAGGTAACCATATCTTTTACAGTATGAAATGGTGACCAGTTGAGAGAATGGTGAACCTTTAGCCATAATGGCTAAAAGTTTTGAACTTGAATGTTGATTGGTCGTTCAGCCATTAACACTCTTGTAGACTTGAGGAGGAGAAGTTCTTTTGTTAGTTTGTTTCTAGGAGAGAGGAGGTGAGGATAGGGGAGATCCTTTTCAGTTTGTGATCCTTGGATTGTAGGTTTTCATGAAACTCCCCACAGTCTACTTTTTCCATCTCTGTTGACCACATCCAACCTGACCCTTCCATCTGAACAAAGCTCCTTCTTTCTAATAAAATAAGAATTCACATTTTGAGGCAAGACAAGAAAAAATTAAACAATTTTTTTCTGTCTGTTGGGCCTCTTCCCTCCCCTTTAGTATGAATTGTGCATCTGCATTAAGTGTTAACCAGACCTCCCCCATGGCAGAAATACCTGCATAAATTTTTTCCTTCTGTTGCCAGCCATATAACTCCTTAGAAGATAACATTTCTTTCTCAGTCTTGTAAGGGGTCATGTTGGCCTCACACTTGCCTTCTATGTGAGACATCTTCAGTGAACTTTATGTACAATGCCAATATATTATTTCCCTTAAAAATAGTGATTGGTCAGGGAACTATACTCAATATTTTGTAATAAGCTATTTGGGAAAAGAATCTGAAAAAAAAAATCCGTGCACCTGAAACTAAAACAACATTGTAAATCAACTATACTTCAAAAAACAAATAAATATTAAAAATAAAAAATAGTGATTGATGCAGAACAGACTGGTCAGACAACCTAGGGAGTGACTGGGCCATACTTCATGGAAGTCCTTAGCTAAATTATGTACTTGTGACCTTATTAATGTTACTAGCTATATTATTTGTATTCTGCCTATATTACAAGATTATTTCTTGCATTACCAAATGCGTGACTTAGCCTCAGATAAAAATGATGCCCAGGTGACCTGAAATGACTGACCAAATATATAGTCCTATAAGACCAGTGATTATAATAGTGTAGCTCTAGATATGGGAAGAAGTAACAAGAGGGAGCCATTCCCTGGACCATAATAGACTAGAAAGACAGGCAATCCAGAGGCTTTGGGCTATTTCGTTAACAGGCCCTAGTCCAGTTACAGCACTTTGAGTAGCCTATCAATGAAATCCTCACCCAACCTGGGAATGAGCATTCCTAGTGCCCTAGAATAAATTGGTCACAAAATGCCTCCTAAATCTTGGTTAAAATTGACTGGGGATTTCCCGGGTGGTCTAGTGGCTAAGATTCCGTGCTCCCAATGGAGGGGCCTGAGTTCAATCGCTGGTCTGGGAACTAGATCTCACATGCTGTAACTAAGACTCAATGCAACCAAATAAAATAAATAAAAAATATATTTTTAAAATTAAGACTGAAAGGGAAGTGATCAAAAAATAAAGAATATTGCCCACTGTCAAGTTCGAGAATCAAGTCCTTAACCACTGCAGCTGCTGACCTACAGTACCCCTTGAAAGGAATCTGGGGCAAAAGATACCCTCTTCACCAAAAGTAAATGTGTACTGACCTCCCCTCTTACTCTTCCAAACAGTTCTCAGATCTCTCTGAGAGACTGTCTCCCAGGTTATAACCCTGAGTTTGGTTCAAATAAAATTTTCCATTTCTTTCTTAGATGGATTATGGATTAATTCACCGTAACTGCTCACTCTCATCCCAGCTTCTTCTCAGTCTCACTATAATCTGATGGCTCTGCCTGGCTCATTAAGAAGACTGAGACCATGAACCTGCCCCTGGTTTCATAACTGCCCTATCACCAGTCTTCTCTCTTAGTCTCCCCTTTCCTTTATTTTTAAATTTTTTTATTGGCTTATAGTTGATTTACCATGTTGTGTTAGTTTCAGATGCACAGCAAAGTGAATCAGTTAAACATATATGTATCCACTCTTTTAAAAATAATTGTCCCGTATAGGTCATGACAGAGTATTGAACAGAGTTCCCTGTGCTATATGGTAGGTCCTTATTAGTTATCTATTTTATATATAATAGTGTATATATGTCAATCCAAAACTCTCAATTTATCCTCCCCCCATCCGCTTTCCCCCAAGTAACCGTGCTTTTTCCCTACATCTGTGACTCTCTTTCTGTTTTTTAATACAGTCATTTGCACTTTTTTTTTAAATTTCACATATAAGCTATACCATATGATATTTGTCTTTCTCTGACTTACTTCACTCAATATGACAGTCTCTAGGTCCATTCATGTTGCTGCAAATGGTATTATTTCATTCTTTTTTATGGCTGAGAAATAATCCATTGTATATATGTACAACATCTTCCATTCCTCTGCTGATGGACATTTAGGTGGCTTCCATATCCTGGCTATTGTAGATAGTGCTGCAATGAACATCGGGGTGCAAATATTTTATCGGATTAGGGCTTTCTTCAGATATATGCCCAGGAGTGGGATTGCAGGATCACATGGTAGCTCTATTTTTAGTTTTTTAAGGAACCTCCCTATACATTCCTACCAGCAATGCTAGAGAGTTCCCTTTTCTCCAAGTCTTCTCCAGCATTTATTGTTTGTAGATTTTTTGACTGGTCCATTTTGACTGGTGGGATACTACATTGTATACATTGTCCAAGATCAGGGTGTCAGAATGTTCAGTTTCTGGCGAGAACCCTCCTCCAGTTTGCAGACTGTCAACTTCTTGTAATATCTTCACATGGTGCAGAACAGAGCAGAGCAAGCAAGCTCTCTTCTGACTCTTCAGGTCACTAATCCATTCATGACAGCTTCACCCTTATGACTTCATCTAATCCTTATCGCCTCCCCCAAAGGCCCCACCTCCTTATACCATCACATTGAGGGGCAGAGTTTCAACAGATTAATTTTGGAAAAGCAGAATCATTCAGTTCATTCAACATTCAGTTCATAACAGTTAGGTTAGGCAAAGAGTTCTTAGAATTGCCACCAA
The DNA here is from genome assembly GCA_006410675.1 of Oreotragus oreotragus. Lineage (NCBI taxonomy): Eukaryota > Metazoa > Chordata > Mammalia > Artiodactyla > Bovidae > Oreotragus > Oreotragus oreotragus. Next base: position 9,138 of record SJYX01006930.1, read on the forward strand.
AAATAAAACCTATAAAAGAAAAAAACTGATACATTTGACTTCATTGAAAATTAAAATTTTTTGCTTCAAAGACAACAGTGATAACATTTTTTAAAATTCACAGAAAAATATCTGCACGTCCTGTACCTGAAAAAGAACTTATATTCAGTGTATATAAAGAGCTCTTACAACTCATTAATAAGAGAGACAATCCAGTTTTTAAATGAGCAAAAGATTTTCATAGACATGTCTTCAGAATATCTGATTTTGTGGACTTAAAAACAGGTGAATTTTGGGACTTTCTTGACGGTCCAACAATTAAGAATCCATGCTTTCACTGCAGGGGACATGGGTTTGATCCCTGGTCAAGGAAATAATATCCCACGTGCTGTGTAGTGGGATCTTATTTCCCACAAATAAAAAAACAAGTGAATTCTATGGTATGTATATTGAAATAAATAAGTTATACCTCAGTAAAGCTGTTTAAAAAATAGGAAATAGAACAGAATCGATATCTACAGTTCACATGCTCTAAGAATAAACAAGAAGGGTCAAAGATAAGTGCAAAATTTCAGAGATGGAGACTGAAAAAGGTTGGAGAAGGGATAGAATAAATTCATTCATGCAATAAACACTTTTTGAGTATTTACTCTGTGGAAGTTCTTCAAGACATTTGGAAAGGGGCAGCTTTAAAGGAAAGGGAAAGCTCATGCATATGAAAAAATAAACCCAATAAAAATAAATGAGCAGAGACTCTAAAAAGACATTTCTCCAGAGAAGACAGATGGTCAAAAAGCACTTGAAAAGATGCTTAACATCACAAATTATTAGAGAAATGCAAATCAAAGCTATAATGAAGTATCATACCAGTCAAAATGGACCAGTCTACAGTAAGATTAGAGCCAGATCAGCACTGAAAGGGACTGGGGTGGGGTTAGATTTATTTAACAAGCTAAATGAGCTAAAATTTGGTTACATACTGTGTTAGATAAAGAGAGACAAGGTGATATGTCTTCTTTTAACATGTTGGAGGCTTGTGTATGTTTACAGACTGCAGAGAAAGCCAGCAGAGAACAAAGCTGAAAATGAGAAAGACAGAGGCAGAGAGAGAGAAAGAAATAATTGATGAAGCCAGCTCATAAGAGAAGATGGAATCCAGAGCCCTCTAGGAAAGCTAATTTCTCTGCAGAGTGGGAACTGAGAGAAAGTGAGGGAAAAATATTCTCATTTCACTTTTACACTCTGGTATTTGTCTAAAAATGTAAGATAGTGAATATGCATTAACTTTATAATGGAAAAACACTTAAAAGAACTCAGCAGAAGAATTAGCTTCCAATAAGATACATGGAGGAAAAAACCTGTAACTACTCAGCTCATATGATCTCCCCCTTCTGCCCTAGTTACAGTCCTCTGTTGTACATGTGTTAGTTTTGTTGCTTTGGTTGGACTATGTTAACAACTCAAAGGTAAAAGTTGCAGCTCATTTTGCACTTTTCTAATGCTCTCAATTTAGTGAATATAGGAGCTGTGCTCCACAAGCATAAAAAACCCCAAAACATGGATTGGGAAATGTGAGGCAGAAGACAGTAACATAATCAAAAGGTAATTATTTTGATACATATAAAAACTTAGTATATGATGTATAAGCTCAGTCACTCAGTCCTGTCTGACTCTTCGTGACCCCCTGGACTCAGTCTTGCCAGGTACCTCTGTCTAGAGGATTTTCCAGGTAAGAATACTGGAGTGAATTACCACTTTTTTCTCCAAGGGATCTTCCTGACCCAGGGATCGGGCACATATCTCTTGTGTCTCCTGTTTCAGTAGGCGGATTCTTTACCACTGCACCACCTGGGAAGCCCCTAGTATATGATAAAGGATGCATTTCAAGTGAGTGTAGGGAAAGACAGGTAATTCACCAGATAATGGTGTTGGTATAGTTGGATAGGCACCTGGAAAAAAGTAATGTCATATTTTACAGCAAAATTAATTCCTGTATAGAAAAAATCATGGGATTAAAACAAAAAGCCTTAAGAGTGAAAAATTCTTTTTTAAATATGACACAAAATGCAGAAGCATACAGAAAAATATTGATCAATCGGACTTAAAAAATAATATCATAAACAAAGTGAAAAAAAAAACATATGACAAGGTGGAAATATCTGCAACTCATATCATAGATCATGGACTATTTTCCTTGATAAATAACCTTTTACCAATCCATAAGAAAAAGATCAGTAATCCAACAGAAAAATAAGTGGACGTAACATTTTTTATTTCATTTAAAAAAGGCTTATCTCATAGTATATGAAGTCACTCAGTCTCACTCATAATAAAAGCAATGCAAATTAAAACTATGGAGATACCATTTTTAAATTATAAAACTGACAAAGATCAAGTATGATAACTCTTTCGATGAGCATGTGGGGAAAATAGGTACTCTTATGTACTGCTGATAGTTTAAATTGCTACAACCTTACTACAAAAATGTATTTACTGTGCATTGGTAAAATACACTCTACCTCATCTCCTACCATTTTTCTTTTGCTCAATCTGTTTTAACCACACTGGCCTCTTTACACTTCCTCAGATATTATCGAGCACAATCCAGCCTTGGGGACCTATGTACTTCCCATTTTCCACTACCCCTGATATGCACATCAATTTTTCCTTACCTCCTTCAAGCCTTTGCCCAAATGTTACCTCTTCAGTGAGGCCTTCTCTGAAGTCCCTGTCAAAACAGTGGCACCCATACCATCATTCTCTTTTCACTCTGTTTTTAACTCTGAGCAGGTATCATATAACATTATTCTATGTATGTTTATTGTTTCTCCTCTCCAAGCAGACTGTAAAGTTTATCAAAGGCTGCACCCCCAGACTTTTGAACAGTAGAGGCTCAGCATGTTGTAGGTGCTCATTAAGTACTGACTGAATGGGACTCTTTGGCAGACAATCTAGCAGCATCTGTTAAAATTCTGGATGCACAAACCCAGCAGTTCCCCTCCAGGTGTCATTTACAGTTCTGCAAGATGGGGAATGTACAAGGTTTTTTACTGTGGTACTGTTCATAATAGTGAAAGGGGAAAACCACCTAGGCCAACTTTTGAAGTAGATCATCTATGTCTACACAGTGAAGTAATGCGCAGTAATGGTAGGATCTCCAGCTCTGAAAATTCTTTTGCTTCCTTTGGCAAATAAACATTTGAGACACGGCCATCTTAAATCCTTGGTGACACCACTATAAGAATGATCTTTTAATGAGACTTTTAATGCTCAAGAGAGTAGAGATGTACACGTAGAAAGAGTAATGTTTACAACTTTATTTAATGAGTACTAATTTCCTTGCAGAAAACAGAGGATTTCTACCAATTAAATAATATTCTGATATGAAGAAAGATGTATCTATACATATATAACCGTGTACAACAAAGATCTTCTCTTTGTAGATACAAACTCATGAATAGGCCTAAACTGGCAGTACTTATGTTCATTTATTATGGGTAGATTTCCCATTTTATGAACAAACTTCTTATTTATGAGAAGAGGTTCAGGTTTCAGGATGTCTTGAGTGTATATTTCCTGATATTAGGGCAGGGAGAGGGACCAGAATTCCCCTGCTGTCCATCAAATTATATCCATTTGCAGCTACAGAGCATTCTACAGGGGTTCTCATCTACTACAGAGTTAAATAAACATAAAGATAATATATACAGGATAATCCCCTAGTAATCATCATGTCCTCCAATATTATCACATTATAATTTGCTTACTGTTCCTCAAATAAAATGTTCTAATTCCTATGTCTTTCCCAATCTCCCACAACATCCCTCTTTTTTTCCTTCCGAATTTCTCTAATCAGGAATCCTACCTAAGCTTCTATCCAAATACTACCATCTCAAGGGCCAGCAAAATACCATTTTGCCACTGAAGGGCAAAGTCCTTCTTGACTATTCTACNAAAAAAAAAATCCGTGCACCTGAAACTAAAACAACATTGTAAATCAACTATACTTCAAAAAACAAATAAATATTAAAAATAAAAAATAGTGATTGATGCAGAACAGACTGGTCAGACAACCTAGGGAGTGACTGGGCCATACTTCATGGAAGTCCTTAGCTAAATTATGTACTTGTGACCTTATTAATGTTACTAGCTATATTATTTGTATTCTGCCTATATTACAAGATTGTTTCTTGCATTACCAAATGCGTGACTTAGCCTCAGATAAAAATGATGCCCAGGTGACCTGAAATGACTGACCAAATATATAGTCCTATAAGACCAGTGATTATAATAGTGTAGCTCTAGATATGGGAAGAAGTAACAAGAGGGAGCCATTCCCTGGACCATAATAGACTAGAAAGACAGGCAATCCAGAGGCTTTGGGCTATTTCGTTAACAGGCCCTAGTCCAGTTACAGCACTTTGAGTAGCCTATCAATGAAATCCTCACCCAACCTGGGAATGAGCATTCCTAGTGCCCTAGAATAAATTGGTCACAAAATGCCTCCTAAATCTTGGTTAAAATTGACTGGGGATTTCCCGGGTGGTCTAGTGGCTAAGATTCCGTGCTCCCAATGGAGGGGCCTGAGTTCAATCGCTGGTCTGGGAACTAGATCTCACATGCTGTAACTAAGACTCAATGCAACCAAATAAAATAAATAAAATATATATTTTTTAAATTAAGACTGAAAGGGAAGTGATCAAAAAATAAAGAATATTGCCCACTGTCAAGTTCGAGAATCAAGTCCTTAACCACTGCAGCTGCTGACCTACAGTACCCCTTGAAAGGAATCTGGGGCAAAAGATACCCTCTTCACCAAAAGTAAATGTGTACTGACCTCCCCTCTTACTCTTCCAAACAGTTCTCAGATCTCTCTGAGAGACTGTCTCCCAGGTTATAACCCTGAGTTTGGTTCAAATAAAATTTTCCATTTCTTTCTTAGATGGATTATGGATTAATTCACCGTAACTGCTCACTCTCATCCCAGCTTCTTCTCAGTCTCACTATAATCTGATGGCTCTGCCTGGCTCATTAAGAAGACTGAGACCATGAACCTGCCCCTGGTTTCATAACTGCCCTATCACCAGTCTTCTCTCTTAGTCTCCCCTTTCCTTTATTTTTAAATTTTTTTATTGGCTTATAGTTGATTTACCATGTTGTGTTAGTTTCAGATGCACAGCAAAGTGAATCAGTTAAACATATATGTATCCACTCTTTTAAAAATAATTGTCCCGTATAGGTCATGACAGAGTATTGAACAGAGTTCCCTGTGCTATATGGTAGGTCCTTATTAGTTATCTATTTTATATATAATAGTGTATATATGTCAATCCAAAACTCTCAATTTATCCTCCCCCCATCCGCTTTCCCCCAAGTAACCGTGCTTTTTCCCTACATCTGTGACTCTCTTTCTGTTTTTTAATACAGTCATTTGCACTTTTTTTTTAGATTTCACATATAAGCTATACCATATGATATTTGTCTTTCTCTGACTTACTTCACTCAATATGACAGTCTCTAGGTCCATTCATGTTGCTGCAAATGGTATTATTTCATTCTTTTTTATGGCTGAGAAATAATCCATTGTATATATGTACAACATCTTCCATTCCTCTGCNATTTCACATATAAGCTATACCATATGATATTTGTCTTTCTCTGACTTACTTCACTCAATATGACAGTCTCTAGGTCCATTCATGTTGCTGCAAATGGTATTATTTCATTCTTTTTTATGGCTGAGAAATAATCCATTGTATATATGTACAACATCTTCCATTCCTCTGCTGATGGACATTTAGGTGGCTTCCATATCCTGGCTATTGTAGATAGTGCTGCAATGAACATCGGGGTGCAAATATTTTATCGGATTAGGGCTTTCTTCAGATATATGCCCAGGAGTGGGATTGCAGGATCACATGGTAGCTCTATTTTTAGTTTTTTAAGGAACCTCCCTATACATTCCTACCAGCAATGCTAGAGAGTTCCCTTTTCTCCAAGTCTTCTCCAGCATTTATTGTTTGTAGATTTTTTGACTGGTCCATTTTGACTGGTGGGATACTACATTGTATACATTGTCCAAGATCAGGGTGTCAGAATGTTCAGTTTCTGGCGAGAACCCTCCTCCAGTTTGCAGACTGTCAACTTCTCGTAATATCTTCACATGGTGCAGAACAGAGCAGAGCAAGCAAGCTCTCTTCTGACTCTTCAGGTCACTAATCCATTCATGACAGCTTCACCCTTATGACTTCATCTAATCCTTATCGCCTCCCCCAAAGGCCCCACCTCCTTATACCATCACATTGAGGGGCAGAGTTTCAACAGATTAATTTTGGAAAAGCAGAATCATTCAGTTCATTCAACATTCAGTTCATAACAGTTAGGTTAGGCAAAGAGTTCTTAGAATTGCCACCAAAAATAAAACCTATAAAAGAAAAAAACTGATACATTTGACTTCATTGAAAATTAAAATTTTTTGCTTCAAAGACAACAGTGATAACATTTTTTAAAATTCACAGAAAAATATCTGCACGTCCTGTACCTGAAAAAGAACTTATATTCAGTGTATATAAAGAGCTCTTACAACTCATTAATAAGAGAGACAATCCAGTTTTTAAATGAGCAAAAGATTTTCATAGACATGTCTTCAGAATATCTGATTTTGTGGACTTAAAAACAGGTGAATTTTGGGACTTTCTTGACGGTCCAACAATTAAGAATCCATGCTTCCACTGCAGGGGACATGGGTTTGATCCCTGGTCAAGGAAATAATATCCCACGTGCTGTGTAGTGGGATCTTATTTCCCACAAATAAAAAAACAAGTGAATTCTATGGTATGTATATTGAAATAAATAAGTTATACCTCAGTAAAGCTGTTTAAAAAATAGGAAATAGAACAGAATCGATATCTACAGTTCACATGCTCTAAGAATAAACAAGAAGGGTCAAAGATAAGTGCAAAATTTCAGAGATGGAGACTGAAAAAGGTTGGAGAAGGGATAGAATAAATTCATTCATGCAATAAACACTTTTTGAGTATTTACTCTGTGGAAGTTCTTCAAGACATTTGGAAAGGGGCAGCTTTAAAGGAAAGGGAAAGCTCATGCATATGAAAAAATAAACCCAATAAAAATAAATGAGCAGAGACTCTAAAAAGACATTTCTCCAGAGAAGACAGATGGTCAAAAAGCACTTGAAAAGATGCTTAACATCACAAATTATTAGAGAAATGCAAATCAAAGCTATAATGAAGTATCATACCAGTCAAAATGGACCAGTCTACAGTAAGATTAGAGCCAGATCAGCACTGAAAGGGACTGGGGTGGGGTTAGATTTATTTAACAAGCTAAATGAGCTAAAATTTGGTTACATACTGTGTTAGATAAAGAGAGACAAGGTGATATGTCTTCTTTTAACATGTTGGAGGCTTGTGTATGTTTACAGACTGCAGAGAAAGCCAGCAGAGAACAAAGCTGAAAATGAGAAAGACAGAGGCAGAGAGAGAGAAAGAAATAATTGATGAAGCCAGCTCATAAGAGAAGATGGAATCCAGAGCCCTCTAGGAAAGCTAATTTCTCTGCAGAGTGGGAACTGAGAGAAAGTGAGGGAAAAATATTCTCATTTCACTTTTACACTCTGGTATTTGTCTAAAAATGTAAGATAGTGAATATGCATTAACTTTATAATGGAAAAACACTTAAAAGAACTCAGCAGAAGAATTAGCTTCCAATAAGATACATGGAGGAAAAAACCTGTAACTACTCAGCTCATATGATCTCCCCCTTCTGCCCTAGTTACAGTCCTCTGTTGTACATGTGTTAGTTTTGTTGCTTTGGTTGGACTATGTTAACAACTCAAAGGTAAAAGTTGCAGCTCATTTTGCACTTTTCTAATGCTCTCAATTTAGTGAATATAGGAGCTGTGCTCCACAAGCATAAAAAACCCCAAAACATGGATTGGGAAATGTGAGGCAGAAGACAGTAACATAATCAAAAGGTAATTATTTTGATACATATAAAAACTTAGTATATGATGTATAAGCTCAGTCACTCAGTCCTGTCTGACTCTTCGTGACCCCCTGGACTCAGTCTTGCCAGGTACCTCTGTCTAGAGGATTTTCCAGGTAAGAATACTGGAGTGAATTACCACTTTTTTCTCCAAGGGATCTTCCTGACCCAGGGATCGGGCACATATCTCTTGTGTCTCCTGTTTCAGTAGGCGGATTCTTTACCACTGCACCACCTGGGAAGCCCCTAGTATATGATAAAGGATGCATTTCAAGTGAGTGTAGGGAAAGACAGGTAATTCACCAGATAATGGTGTTGGTATAGTTGGATAGGCACCTGGAAAAAAGTAATGTCATATTTTACAGCAAAATTAATTCCTGTATAGAAAAAATCATGGGATTAAAACAAAAAGCCTTAGAGTGAAAAATTCTTTTTTAAATATGACACAAAATGCAGAAGCATACAGAAAAATATTGATCAATCGGACTTAAAAAATTTGAAAAAATATCATAAACAAAGTGAAAAAAAAAACATATGACAAGGTGGAAATATCTGCAACTCATATCATAGATCATGGACTATTTTCCTTGATAAATAACCTTTTACCAATCCATAAGAAAAAGATCAGTAATCCAACAGAAAAATAAGTGGACGTAACATTTTTTATTTCATTTAAAAAAGGCTTATCTCATAGTATATGAAGTCACTCAGTCTCACTCATAATAAAAGCAATGCAAATTAAAACTATGGAGATACCATTTTTAAATTATAAAACTGACAAAGATCAAGTATGATAACTCTTTCGATGAGCATGTGGGGAAAATAGGTACTCTTATGTACTGCTGATAGTTTAAATTGCTACAACCTTACTACAAAAATGTATTTACTGTGCATTGGTAAAATACACTCTACCTCATCTCCTACCATTTTTCTTTTGCTCAATCTGTTTTAACCACACTGGCCTCTTTACACTTCCTCAGATATTACCGAGCACAATCCAGCCTTGGGGACCTATGTACTTCCCATTTTCCACTACCCCTGATATGCACATCAATTTTTCCTTACCTCCTTCAAGCCTTTGCCCAAATGTTACCTCTTCAGTGAGGCCTTCTCTGAAGTCCCTGTCAAAACAGTGGCACCCATACCATCATTCTCTTTTCACTCTGTTTTTAACTCTGAGCAGGTATCATATAACATTATTCTATGTATGTTTATTGTTTCTCCTCTCCAAGCAGACTGTAAAGTTTATCAAAGGCTGCACCCCCAGACTTTTGAACAGTAGAGGCTCAGCATGTTGTAGGTGCTCATTAAGTACTGACTGAATGGGACTCTTTGGCAGACAATCTAGCAGCATCTGTTAAAATTCTGGATGCACAAACCCAGCAGTTCCCCTCCAGGTGTCATTTACAGTTCTGCAAGATGGGGAATGTACAAGGTTTTTTACTGTGGTACTGTTCATAATAGTGAAAGGGGAAAACCACCTAGGCCAACTTTTGAAGTAGATCATCTATGTCTACACAGTGAAGTAATGCGCAGTAATGGTAGGATCTCCAGCTCTGAAAATTCTTTTGCTACCTTTGGCAAATAAACATTTGAGACACGGCCATCTTAAATCCTTGGTGACACCACTATAAGAATGATCTTTTAATGAGACTTTTAATGCTCAAGAGAGTAGAGATGTACACGTAGAAAGAGTAATGTTTACAACTTTATTTAATGAGTACTAATTTCCTTGCAGAAAACAGAGGATTTCTACCAATTAAATAATATTCTGATATGAAGAAAGATGTATCTATACATATATAACCGTGTACAACAAAGATCTTCTCTTTGTAGATACAAACTCATGAATAGGCCTAAACTGGCAGTACTTATGGTCATTTATTATGGGTAGATTTCCCATTTTATGAACAAACTTCTTATTTATGAGAAGAGGTTCAGGTTTCAGGATGTCTTGAGTGTATATTTCCTGATATTAGGGCAGGGAGAGGGACCAGAATTCCCCTGCTGCCCATCAAATTATATCCATTTGCAGCTACAGAGCATTCTACAGGGGTTCTCATCTACTACAGAGTTAAATAAACATAAAGATAATATATACAGGATAATCCCCTAGTAATCATCATGTCCTCCAATATTATCACATTATAATTTGCTTACTGTTCCTCAAATAAAATGTTCTAATTCCTATGTCTTTCCCAATCTCCCACAACATCCCTCTTTTTTTCCTTCCGAATTTCTCTAATCAGGAATCCTACCTAAGCTTCTATCCAAATACTACCATCTCAAGGGCCAGCAAAATACCATTTTGCCACTGAAGGGCAAAGTCCTTCTTGACTATTCTACCTTACAGTAACCTAGGTTCTGATCCTCTTTATCAAGCATTTGGAACTAATCTTTTTGCCGCCTAATGCCATTAAATTAGCTTTTCACAAGCTTTTGACTTATCTTCCAATTAGACTGTAAGCTCCTTAAAGGCAGATCCCTATATTTTGTTTTCCTATATTCCACATGCACCTACATAGTAGATGCTATATATATCCCGGTTTGGAAAAGTAACACTGTCAATCCAAATGTGACCTAATCCATACAGTGTTCTTTACAGATTTTTCTACAATCAATCTATGGCCTTGTGTAAATATGCATTTTATACTACTCAATAATTTTTTTTTTCCAGTTTTTGGTTATCAGAACTCTTCAGCGGACTCTGTGTCCCAGCCACAGGACTGTAGCTGTTCATCCTGTGGGAACTCCACTTCAATATCATAGACAAAATCTGGATCATCCTTCTTCTTCTGATTTTTCTCAAAAAGTTCATCCATGATGCTCTTCCTTTTGGCAAGTTCCTTGTCATCTAGTTTGTTCAGGTCTTCCTCAGGATCAATGGTTGTTTCCCGTTGAATCTGTTCCATTGTTTCTGCCAGACTTTGCCCCCACAAGTTACCTCGTAAAAAGCTGAATAACTTCTCCAGCTGCTTCAGGGATACCTGTTCCAGGTAACCCTTGTGTCGTGGATTATTCTTTAATTGTTCAGCAGCTCTGCTGCAATCTAGGAGCGAGAAACAAAACTATTATACCACACACAACACCACAGACTACTGAGGCCCCACAAATTACTGAAAGCGTTACCTATCATTACAGTCAAGTAGCTAAGTGGCTTTTGGGAATGAATTAAGTGACAGACCTATTTCTTTCCAGCTTTGAGTGTGATGGGGGAAGGATCGACATATTTTTTATTTCTGTAACTTAAAATCACTTTGAGGAGATGTTAAGTACTTCCAACTGAAGAAAATGTCTGAGAAGAAAAGTAGTAGTATTACAGCTTTAGATATTAGAGTTGGTACTAAGGAAATATCAAGACTACAGATTTAAAAATACATTTGGAGGAGGAGAAGGGAATTAATATTATTGAATAATGCTATCTCATTTAACCTCCTCCCAGGGACAGAGGAGCCTGATGGGCTGCCGTCTGTGGGGTCGCACAGAGTTGGCCATGACTGACGCGACTTAGCAGCAGCAGCAGCAGCTGACCTGATAAAATTTCCTTTAACAGATTAGGAAATGGATGCTCACCAAGATTAAGTAATTTAGTCAAATTTACACACCCACCCTGACAGTCATGACTTGAACCTTGGTCTGACTGAAGGCCACATCACTCCATTACATGAGACTGGCTCAGATAAGAGGCAAGATAAAACATAAGATACCTGAATACTTGGAAAAGTTTCGGACTGGCATGATGCGCTGGCGATTTTTCCCCTTCATTTCATTCTCGTAGATCAAGATAATAGCCGGAGGCTGGAACCTAATTCCACATTTTTTGGCAGTGCACATCATTCTCACATACACTTCACGGTAAATCAGAGGAAATCTGATGACAATGTGTTAGTCACATAATGACTTCCTGCTAAAGGGGAAAAAAGTTAAGTGTTGGGTAAATCACATCCCTCCCTGCTTTTCCTCCCTGGTAAATATGGCTCTAGTCCAGTTCTGGAGATACACGGTCAGTTCAAGCTCCGTATTTCAAGAGCTATCTTGAAGGTTCAGTTTGGCCCTGGGTTATCCTTAATCTGTAGAATCCCGGGTTCATTGAGGGATGTAGGCTGGTTCACACATGAGCCTAAAATGCAATTCAGTTTGGGTATCTTAGTGCACTGTAGTTTTAACCAAAGACTGTAGGAACCCCTAACTCAGTCCAAGAATCAACTTACAGGATCCTTTTTTGTTTACCAATTAAACAAGTATGTACAAGTACCCTCAATGTCAAGGTACTAAGAGTTTTTAAAATCTTTTAAATATATTATGTCCTGAGAGTTTCCCCAGACCAGACCTCTCCCTCCTGTACTTCCCCAATCATTCTACTCATTGAGGTATTTTTTGTTTGTTTTTCACTGCACTGGGTCTTCATTGCAGTGTCTGTGCCTCTCTTAGCTGCAGTGCACAGGTATGTAGGCCCTTAAGTTCCCTGACCAGGGAGCAAACTTGCATCTCCTGCATTAGAAGGCAGATTCTTAACCACTGAACTGGCAGGGAAGTCCTTCACCGAGTTTCTTGCTTTTTTTTTTTTTCCTCATTGAGTTTTTGATAACTACTTAATTTAATCACCTATCTTTTCCTCTTCTATTCTGTATGCTCCTTGAGGGCAGGAAACATGTCCAAAGTTCATCACACTATCCCCAACACAATATCTGGATTAGGTATTCCATTGTTTGATTCGGTGTATCCTGTACATTCTCTAAGTGTTGACAGTCTAGAAGTCTGATCAAGAAGGCAGACCTGAAGCAGAATCAGCCTTCACATTTTCAAGGCAATAAAGCTTATATGGCTTTTATTTCAACTTATTTGTCTCACTACATGTTTTTTCAGTTACAAGAAAAAGTCACTTTAAAGGTTAATATTTTTCATTCCCTCTTCCCTGCTCTCAATGCAAATATATATTTAATTATAGGGAATGCTTTAGATGTGACTATGGTATTCTCAGGAAGATCTGCAAATGTCAAAAAATCTAGAAGTAAAGTAGCAAAGGGATGATACCTTCATAAATTCAGTTCTGCCAGAGAATCACAATAGAATCAGGATTACTTAATAGATATTTATTGTAGAGTTGGGAGGGGAGAGGAAGAAACATACAAAATAATAATCATCCCTGATTCCTTCCAGTCTTTTTTCTAGGCATAGTTTTAGTATGTTTTTATATTGATACATACTATTTCCTGCCTTCTAAATTTTAAAAAAAATTTATTTTGCTGAAAGTGAAGTCGCTCAGTCGTGTCCGACTCTTTGCGACTCCATGGACTGTAGCCCATCAGGCTTCTCCATCCATGGGGTTTTCCACGCAGGAATACTGGAGTGGGTTGCCATTTCCTTCTCCAGGGGAATCTTCCCCACCCAGGGATTGAACCCAGGTCTCCCACATTGCAGGCAGATGCTTTACCCTCTGAGCCACCAGAGTGGATTTACAATGGTGTGTTAATTTCCTCTATATAGCAAAGTGACTCAGTTATAAAAATATATACACATTCTTTTTTATATTCTTTTCCATTATGGTTTATCACGGGATATTGAATATAGTTCCTTGTGCTATACAGGGCCTTATTATCCATGCTATATATGACAGTTTGCATCTGCTAATCTCAAACTCCCAGTCATCTCTCCCCCAAACCCCCTCCCTCTTCGCAACCACAAATTCGCTCTCTATGTCTATGAGTCTGTTTCTGTTTGTAGATAAGTTCATTGGAGTCATACTTTAGGTTTCATGTACACTGTATTATATGGTCTGTCTTTCTCTTTCTTACTTCCCTTAGTATGATAATCTCCAGGTCCATCCATGTTGCTTCAAATGGCATTATTTCATCCTTTTCTATGTCCTGTCTTTTAAATTTAACAACCCATGGAATTTTGTCTTTAAATGCAAACTTAATGTCATTCTAAAATGCAAACTTACGACTGCAAATATTTTGTTCTATGGATATACCATAATCTATATTATTCAGCTCTTACTGTTGGACTGAGAATTTTTACTCTTAGGAAATGGATCATATATAAAGAACAGCTTTGTCAAATTATTGTGTTCTGTCTCAGATTTGATTCAGTGATCCCATCCCACCCCTTCTTTCTTCTTTTCCTTCTCCTCCTCCTTCTTCTCCATCTCTTTCCTTACTTTTTTTTTTAAGCAAATACTTCTCCCAGTTCACCTCACTAAAATCTGTTAGTAAACTTTCTAGAAGATCCTAGTGAGCACAATACAATTCCACACACTCACATGACTGTATTAATAAATAATACATGAAAGTGATGCTCAATAATGAAGTTTTATGACAACACTTTTCTTTCCTTTTAAAATTAAACTTTTATTTTTACTAAAGTTGTTTGCATTCTGTTTTAAAATGTAACATAATTTTATGAGGCTCACAACAAAGACTTGCTGTCCTCTCCCCGTCCCCTTTTCATAGGTAATCAGTTTCTATTCTTTTATGACTGTATTAATAAATAATACATGAAAGTGATGCTCAATAATGAAGTTTTATGACAACACTTTTCTTTCCTTTTAAAATTAAACTTTTATTTTTACTAAAGTTGTTTGCATTCTGTTTTAAAATGTAACATAATTTTATGAGGCTCACAACAAAGACTTGCTGTCCTCTCCCCGTCCCCTTTTCATAGGTAATCAGTTTCTATTCTTTTAAATGTTTCTTCCAAAATCAATCTCTGTATTTCTTAACAGCATGCTTATACTGCTATATTGAATTTTAGGTAGTATCCAGGTAGCACTAGTGGTAAAGAACCTGCCTAACAGTGCCGAAGACACAGGAGTCACGGGTTCGATCCCTAGGTCGGGAAGATCCCCTGGAGAAGGAAATGGCAACCCACTCCAGTATTCTTGCCCGGAGAATCCCATGGACAGAGGAAACTGACAGGCTACAGTCCATGGGATCGCAGAGTCGGACACGACTGAAGCGAATGAGCTCGGACATCTTTCGCCTTTAAGACATTCATCCTAGGGCCTTCCATTCTGCTCCAATCTGCACCTGATACTCTCCAGGTCTGCTTACATATTCAGTTCATGAAGACAGACGACACATTTACCAAGTTTTTCTTCTAGACATTAATACTTTCCTCCACAGGGATCAATGACTGGCAAGCATCGCCCACAGCATCTAAGAATGTACGGATTTTGCCATCAGGTAGATGATCCTCTCCATAACCATGCCCCCCACTAGTGCAAGGCTAACTTTCTTATAAGTACAGAAAATGCATCTTCTGCAGGTCAACGTCTAAAGCCTGTTTACCAACCGTAGTGCACGTAGGAGCACTTAACTTCACTTTAAGGCCAGGCAAAGCCTGGCGCTGCAGAAAAAGAGGACAGCCACAGCTTCGCAGACGTGACAGTAGGGTGAATTCTCAGGCAGGAAGATCGCATCGGCAAATACCTGGAAGTGGAGGAAATGCCGGGAGCTCGGCTAGGCGGTTCCCAGGACCCAGGACAGCGTGCGGGGTTCAGTGTCAGACTCGGGGTCCACAGAGCTGTCCCCAGACCAACAGCCCTAGTGCACGTCACTGCGCTTGCGCTACTCCTCGCTCCGCCCCCGACCGTGAGGGCGAGGGGCGGGGCGACG
>SJYX01006930.1:27703-61941 GCA_006410675.1 Oreotragus oreotragus
TTGTAGTCAGACGCTTTACGGTCTGAGCCACAGGGAAGTAGGGTGAGTAGCAGGAGATAAAAAACAAAGGCTGCAAGTTCCTGCACTTCCCACCGCCCCCGCCTTCATTCTTTGTGACCAGTCCTGGTTCTCTGGAGAGGAAGGCTTGGTCTTTCTGAGGAGGGACTGGCAGCACTATTACTAAAACGTTGTGAAGTACAGCCGTGAAGCGTTTTGGGGTGCTCTTGGGATGCACGAGGCTTCTGACCACTGCGGGACCAACAATGCCTAAGTGCCCTGTGAGGTGTGAGAACCCCACTCTAGAATACCTACACTTGGGGAGCGTGGAAAGGGGAGGACGACTAATTTTGTTTTACAAACATGTTTGATAATAAACTGGATTGGGCTAGGGTTTCTTTATGACTTCGGGCTGGGCGAGCGAGTCTCTTCACTTCTTTG
Organism: Oreotragus oreotragus; assembly: GCA_006410675.1. Classification (NCBI taxonomy): domain Eukaryota; kingdom Metazoa; phylum Chordata; class Mammalia; order Artiodactyla; family Bovidae; genus Oreotragus; species Oreotragus oreotragus. Next base: position 28,142 of record SJYX01006930.1, read on the forward strand.
TGCTCAGGTTCGTGGGCAGAAGTGCTGTGCTGGTGCTGTGAATCCAGCCCTCGTGGAGCTTGCAATGTAGTAGGGGAGATGGATAGGTGCAGTAGTAGTTACAATAAAGTGATAACGTTTGATAGGGAAAGAAAAGTCAGCACACACACACACACCAGGAAAACCAGTACGGAAGCTGCCTTTAAAACCAGAATATTAGATTAGTATCTGTCAATCAGTGCAGTTCTGCTTTTGTGTGTTTATANTCGTGGGCAGAAGTGCTGTGCTGGTGCTGTGAATCCAGCCCTCGTGGAGCTTGCAATGTAGTAGGGGAGATGGATAGGTGCAGTAGTAGTTACAATAAAGTGATAACGTTTGATAGGGAAAGAAAAGTCAGCACACACACACACACCAGGAAAACCAGTACGGAAGCTGCCTTTAAAACCAGAATATTAGATTAGTATCTGTCAATCAGTGCAGTTCTGCTTTTGTGTGTTTATATATTAGATTCTCAAATTTATTTGAAGAAGGAATTATTAGGCGAAAAATAATTTTCAAACAACTGGGCTTATTGATAACTAAAGACTTTACAGCAATTTGTAAAGGGGGTCAATTTCCAGAGCCAATTCAGGCCACAAAAACGAAGTAAGTAAAATTTAAGAGTAAAAATCTTGAAGGTGAATTCAGATGCAACAAATTCATTTTGAAAATGGTACCTTTGCCTTAAAAATCATAAATAATCTAGTATCTAGTATTTGCTATACTGTTTGTAAATTAGCTTTTCTATCATCCCAAGATAAATGAAATTAACCATTCTCTAGTAGGCAATGGCACCCCACTCCAGTATTCTTGCTTGGAAAATCCCATGGACGGGACGGAGGAGCCTGTTAGGCTGCAGTCCATGGGATCGCGAAGAGTCGGACACTACTGAGCGACTTCACTTTCACTTTTCACTTTCGTGCATTGGAGAAGGAAATGGCAACCCACTCCAGTGTTCTTGCCTGGAGAATCCCAGAGCCGGGGGAGCCTGGTGGGCTGCCGTCTATGGGGTCGCACAGAATCGGACACGGCTAAAGCGACTTAGAAGCAGCAGTCATTTAAGCAGAATTTAAGCCTGTTAATCTGACCTTTTTTCTAGTTTAATTTATAGGCAGATATAAACCCTTCCCCCACCTCTGTTAAAATTAATATTGGAGAAATGTCTGAATTTTTACAAGAGATATTCTATGAGTTATTTGTTTGGGAAATGATGAGATATGCTTCTCCAAAGTAATTAAGGATTTTGTTAGAAGAGCTGAAATACCTTAGGGTTTAAAAGTCAGGCAAATCTTACTTCTAATCAGTGACTTTCCTAGTTGTATGACCTAGACAGTTAGTATTTATGTCAGAGTTTACTCCTGTGTTGGAGAAGGAAATGGCAACCCACTCCAGTATTCTTGCCTGGAAAATCCCATGGACGGAGGAGCCTAGTAGGCTACAGTCTGTGGGGTTGCAAAGAGTCAGACACGACTGAGCGACTTCACTTTTACTTTATTCCTGTGTTGGAGAGGGAAATGACAACCCTCTCCAGTATTCTTGCCTGGAAAATCCCATGGACAAAGAAGCCTGGTAGGCTACAGTCCATGGGGTCCCAGAGTGTCAAACACGACTGAGTGGCTTCACTTTACTCCTGTGTACAAATGGCAGTAATTTTGCGGGCCTATTTCTCTAGATCATGAAAGTTAAAATACATGTGAAAACCCCAAGGAGAGAATCTGTCATATAAGCATTATTTAATAAATGTTTTTTTATAAATTTATTTATTTTAATTGGAGGCTAATTACTTTACAATATTGTATTGGTTTTGCCATACATCAGCATGAATCCATCATGGGTATACACATGTTCCCCATCCTGAACCCCCCCTCCCAAATCTTTCATAGTTTCCCCCTTCCTTCCCTCTTCGGTATATTTCAAATGTTTCCTTTCCACTTCATTTTTTGGGGGTCTTCTCAGGAATACATCTAATGGAATTCACAGCATACAATAGTGTATGTTTTTCTGTGTGTTTGTTTTAATGTTCTCACACATTTCCAGCTTTTCAAAATGGAGTAAAATTCCATAGCAAGGTACCTGGGCTGATTTGGTAAACATTAGTAGCTGAATTTTTAAATTTTATGAAACTGACACTGAGTAACAGTTTTAATATGTAAATTCTGCATGGAGTCAGATTAGTGAAATTTCAGGTTATTCTAAGTTTATAAAAGAACCCTTTGAGCCTTTGAAAAGCCTCCAGTTTTTGTTTTTTCTTTAAACCTTCTCAGTGTCTACACACTGCATAAATGTACCTTCTTTTTTCTACTTGTGGATGATAGAATATAGAAGTTGCCAATTTGTATCTGATACTCAGTTTCAGTGAGCTAGGATTAAAATTGAGGTTTCCTGGCTCTTTCGTCATTCTGTTCTTTTTGATGGCCAGTGATCACCTGAATAAAGTAATATAAATAACAGACACTTACACAGAGTGGGTGCTCTGTGGTTGACCCTGTACCAAGTGCTTCTACATATATTAAATTCTCAGGACAACTAGCAAAGAGAGAAACTGTCTTCTTCAACGTCACACAGCTATTAAGTGACAGACTGTTGTTTGAAATTAGCCAATCTAACACCAAAGTCAAGGCTTTTAACCCCTATGCTACACTGGAAATAGATTTATATGTAGCACAAATTGCTTAAGTTTTAAGGGTGTTTGTTTTGTTTTAGGTTGGTTAGATTTTCCAGTCAATTAAAGTCTATTCAAATAATTATTTTCTAATTATTTAAATATTCTTTCATTGAATGCTTATTTTATTAAAAAAAAGTCTTTTCATTCTTATAGGCATAAGGGCCAGTTGTTCTGAAATTATTTTGAGACAAGAAGTTTTGAAAGATGGTTTCCACAGGTAAGTTGCCCATTGACTTATATCAAAATACAATTTCTTATAATTAAAACCTAAAATTGATAGCTGAAAAATGGATAAACTGAAAAAAATCACTTGCATTCTTAAAGTTATAACTGATGGATAAGTACAATGATTAAAATAGCAGTGGAGAAGAGAAGGAGAAAACAAACATTTATTATTTACTGTACATATCTATTATTTATATAGACAGAAGCTATATATACATATTCCATTTAATCTTCATAATGGTTGTAAGGTAGATGATACCTTTCTTTTGTTTCAGATGAGGGAACTAGGGCTCAGGGACTTTAAGTAGAGTTTAGAGTGGTAGAGCTCTGATGGAAATTTAGAACTATCATACTCCAAAGCCACAGTCTTATTTACTAAGATACCACCCTAAATCACCATTTCTGATTTACAAAACTTGGTTGCAAAGCCAAAACTATTTCCAAGATAGAAGCTATTCTCAAATATGAATATTGCCAATATTGAAGATATTTAAAAGACTAGTAAAATGTTGTGGAAGCTGTTCCATAAGAGATTCCCAAACTTTAAAGCCTCTCAAAGTGATTACTTTGAAGTTATTCTCAGATATTTGATTTATAAATTGTGATACATTGATTTTTTAAATCATTTATGATTTTTTAAATCATTTTATGAAAAAAATGATTTTTTTTCATTTTATGGAAAAAACTTTAACACCTTAAACTAAAATACCTCACTCTCCTCACTCTTTAATTTTAGGCTACATCTGAATGGCTAGGAGGTATAGTAGAAAGAACTTGGTTTTTCTGTTTATTTCCTTGTTCTTAATTCAAATAAATTTGAACTAACAATGTAGCTAAATTATTTAGTATATGTGTACCCTTAGTCAAGTTACTTAAGTCTTTGTTACCTTACTGATGAAATTAGATAATGAAACTATTTCTTTATCAGGGTTGTAAGGATTAGATCAGAGAATATGTGGCAAGTTCCTTAATGTAGTGCTTGTCACATAGCACGTACTCAGGAAATGTTAGCTTTTATTGTTAGTAATTGAGATAGGTGATCAATCTGGGCAATATAGTTTCAAAGAAGAGATGTAACTATAAAGTATAAAACTGCTTTTGGGAGAGAATTCACTTCTGAAAGGAAGTTTTTGATAGAGTTCCCGATACATTTTAAGCAATATCAGGGTGATTATGCCAAGTATGTATAAATTCTTTCTTTAATATAATTGGGATGTATCTTCAAGAGGAATGAGAGATAACTGATTCCAAAAAGGAAGAAAGAAGTACCTGAAGAGACGATTAGGAGAGCAAAAGTAGCTGTCCATTTCTAAGTACTGAGGATAAAAAGCAGTATTAAAAGCAACAACAAAGAGTGACAGAACCCACGAGAATAGCTTCAGAAACTAGAAATCTCAGTTATTTGAGACCTTCAGAAAATGCCAACAATCACGTTTTATTTTTAAAAAAACGCTTTTTTTGGTTTTGTTTTTAGTTATGTTTTTAGCAGGTATAGTCTTGCTGAGAGGGTGAATGAGGAAATATTAAATATCATAAAAGGTAGATTTTGTGGTCCCTCTTATTTCTGTCTTCTTGGTCAAGACGACTTACTCCCACTTTGGAAAGGTCAAGCAGTTATTAGTAGTAGGAAATTGTATAAAAGGGCCTTTACGACTGTAAATTAATTTAGAGTCTCCCGTCTCTGATGAATTATATCTCTTTGAAGTAGGTGAACTTGCTTAAACCATTGCTGAACTTGTTTATAATCTTTGGTTAATTTGGAAGTTAGTTAGCTGTTCTAGATTCTGGGCAGAATTCTAGGCCAGATTACTAAAACGGTGGTTTGTGAGCACAAGATAGAAATTGTTGGTCTCTGGGAACTGTATTCTGGCCTGGAGAATTCCACGTACTTACAGTCCATGGGGTCGCAAACAGTCGGACATGACTGAGTGACTTTCACTTTCTATTTCTTTTATAAAGTTACTGGATAAGTGTATCAGAGGATACTATAGTTGTAATATATTTTATTTTCTACAAGTCTTTTGGTGAAATTTATGTGTTCTATTTGTGATCAAAATGAAGAAAGTGAAATTGAAGGTAATACAGGTGAATAACTTCGTAAAGATTAACTAATACATCCAACATGTTTTGGTTGGTTGATTGGTTGAATGTCATCTTGGAGGGAGGTCCTGAAGATCTCTGTCTTTTAAAATATATGTTTTTTCTGATGATAAGATGTTGCATGTTCACTGTTGTTCCGTTGCTAAGTCGTGTCCGGCTCTTTGCGACCCCGTGGACTGCAGCATGCCAGGCTTCCCTGTCCCTAACTATCTCCTGAGTTTGCTCAAACTCATGTCCATTGAGTTGGTGATGCCATCCAACCATCTCATTCTCTGCCACCCCCCTCTCCTCCTGACCTCAGTCTTTCCCAGTAAAATATTAAAAGAGCGCTTTCCTTTCAAAGGGGGAGAAAAGGAAAAAATTTAACTGTTTTAGTAACTATGCATTTGCATACTTTTAAGCAGCTCTTTAAGTATTACAAAAGAGTAATAAACATGGTTGGTTGACATCACTACTTCAATGGACATGAGTTTGAGCAAACTCCGGAAGATAGTGAACAACAGGGAAACCTGGGATGCTGTAGTTCATGGGGTTGCAAAGAGTCGGATACGACTTAGCAACTGAACAACATGGAAACTACAATATATTACCCTACTCATAGCACAGCTGAAGACGGACTTTAAAATAGGTTTGAATGTTCGTAATTGTTAGTGTATTGACTATTATGTTCAGTGGAGGCAAAAGCTCCTTCTCTGCCACTACACAACAAAACCTATGTAATGGCTAGCAGTGATTAAACAGAATCACAGACACCCATGATTTATTTCAGTTTTGTTGATAAGCTCACATGTCTGAGGGGACACGATTCATTAAATGCACTTATCATTTTTCATATTCCTAAAACAAGATGGATTTACATTTGATTTTTCATTTGAAAAATAATAGGTCTGGCTATAGTTTAGATGCTATTGATGTTCATTTTTTCCCCTTGAAGATACGGGACTATTTTCTTTTGAATAATTTGTTAAAATGTGGAACATACACTTTAAGTATAGATACTAGGAACAGTTACTGTTAGCCTGAATACTGTGCCTAAGTATAAGTTTCTTTAGACTCTACTTCTAAATAAAGAATGTTTCTGGAGTGTTCCAGATTTTTTTCATAGAACTGTGGATTCTGATTCACTGTGGGTCCAGTCACTTGGCTATGTCTCTGGTGATGAGAAACGATTCCCCCTAATGTGCCAGTGAAATAGTGAACACACAGCTCTCATTCTCTCATTCTCAGCTCTCATTCTGTTTCTGAAATATTAGTCAGGGACACATGCATGTTCTTGAAAATGAAGTTCAAAACGCTTAAACTAATTCTGTATTGGAAACTTGACTCTCTCATAAGCCATACTAAACTTGTTGAATGCTCCAGTGCCCCTGCCCACACTGAGAACACAGAGGACTACTCTACCTGGCCGCTGGCCCTGGTTGCCTGTGATGGGTTCAGTGACGTCTGCTGCTCTTGCTCTGGAAGAAGTTGGTCCTGGATTCTGTAGTTCATTCCTTGGCAACTTTTTAGCTGTCACTGTGAATGTTTTATTTACACTCACTGTTGTTTGAGGTGATGTCTTCATGAATGCCTTGTCGCTTGCACAGGACTGCGCTTCCTGGAAGTCTCAGCCCATTTTCTCTAGATCGACCTGCTTTCCTGGTAAAGTTATGACAGTGTAAGGACTCACTTCCCTCTGAAGTAATTTAACCTAGTTTTTTGTTCTTGCAAAGCACTCCTCATTTACTGTATCATATGCAACTAACGGCTGCCAGTACTCCTCTGTAGTAATTGTTGCTAGGCTGTGATAATCGTTCTTGACCAACTGTATCCCATGTCCCATATTTCATGCAGCTTACAAAAGCAGCCTTAGTGATCCTCTCTTGAAAGTCATGAAGCTGGCCGTTCACAAAATGAAGCACCAGGCTTGATTTGCCAACAGCAGGCTCTCCCAGAAATACTAGTTGGAACTGACATATTTTATTTCCAGTATTGACCCCTTGGGTTTTGTGGCTCCTTGATTAACCATGTTCAAATTTGAAAGAAGTCCCTAATTTCAGTCTCTTGCATCAATTTCCAGGTTGCAGGGTGTCAGTTTTACTTTCTGGAGGTAAAGAAACCTGAGACCATACATGCAGGTCTGTGGGATCAAGGCTGCCTGGCAGCAGGTCCCAGGCATAGTCTGAAGCACAAGAGAGGCTGAGGCTGTGGCTTGGAGGAGGCCGTATCTCCTCCTCCTATCAATTCCCAATTTAATGCCAAGTTGTTAAGAGACCGTATTCTGCTTGATTTCAGTTCTTTTAAACTTTTAGAGACTTCTTTTACTGCTCAGCATATAGTTTTTCTTCTGCACTTGGAATGTTCTGTTACTATAATTGTCAGTTAGATCAGCTAAATTGAAGGTTGTTCATGTTTTCTGTATCTTTACTGATTTTCTCTCTAGTTGTTCTATCCATTACTGAGAGGAGGGTATCAAAATCTTTTGCTGTAATTGTAGATTTGTCTGTTTATCCTTATAGTGCTACCAGTTTTTACTATGATGTAAAATACGGGAATCTTTGAAGCTCTGTTATTGGATGTACACAGTTATATTTTATATATAAATTATTGTTATATTTTATTTTCTTGTTATATTTTCTCGATGATTGACCCTTTTATTTTTGTGTGGTATTCTTTTTTATCCATGGCAATATTCCTTGTCCTAAAGTCTTCTTTTTCAGTATTATTATAGCCACTCTGTAGTATTGTTATTAATATTTGCATACATTTTTCCATCCTTCTACTTTTATCTGTGTTTATATTTGCCATTTCTTGTGGATAGCATATAGTTAAGTGTTGCTATTTCATCCAACCTGTCAATCTCTATATTTTAACTGGAGTGATTAGACCATATGCTTTTAATGTTAATACAGATTTGGTTCGTTTGGTTTAAATTTACTCATCTTGCTTATTCTTTTCTATATTTTTTTTCTATTTGTACCATCTAATCTTTTTTCTTTTTTCTTGCCTTATTTTGGATAAATGGAATATTCTTTGATCATTCCATTTTATCTCCATTTTTGGTTTATTAACTATACCTCTCTCTTTTTAAAAAATTAGTTGCTTTAGGGCTTACAATTTTAACTTATCACAGACTGCCATCAGATAATACTGTTTCATCCATGAATAATGCATGAATCTTATAGCAGAATAGTTCATTTCTTTCTCCTCCCCTTTATGGTATTCTTGCCATATGTTAATTAACTTTATGCTTTTTTGCTTATGTTATAAACCTGCCATATATTGTTGGGTTACTTTTGCTCTGATCAGTCATATTTTTTTTACACTATTATTTATTTTAATTGTGGTAAAATACCTGTAACATAAAATATGCTGTCCTAACTGTTTTAAATTGTACACTTTAGCGGCATTAAGGATATTCCCATTGCTGTGTTACCATTATTGCTAACTATCCATAGCCTGCTCTTCATCTTACAAACTGAAATCTGTACCTCTTAACAGTAACTCCTCATTTCCATCCCCCAACCACCTGCCCCTGGCAACTGGCATTCTACTGTCTATCTCAGTGGGATCTCCGCTGAACTCTTTGGTTTCTATCCTTTGATTGGTGGAGTGAAGTGTTTTGTGAAATTTTAGAATTTCTTATCTTTCACTTCCTTGGTAATCCCTTGTCCAGTCTTGTGGAGTTACATATTACTCATGTTTATTTTAGTATTCAATAAAAATTCAAGGGGACTCCAATTCAGACTTCTAGAACTCTTTGTACAAAGATACTTCCTCTCTGGAACGTAGTGCTGTGACTTCTAGCTGCTTAAGCCTCCCTTATCTTCTATCCCTGTTTTCTCACTTAAGCAAAACCACCATGCTTGGGACTTCCTTCTCTGCACTTGGTCCAAAATAAGCATCCAGAGAGAAAGCTGAGACAATTCTACATTTAAGTTTATAACCGGGGCGGGGGGCGGGGAGAGACGTGGCGCTGATGAGATTCCGGGGGGCGTCGCAGGGCGGCCTCGCCAAAAAAACTAAAAGAAAAAAAAAAAAGTTTATAACCTATTCTAGATTAATACTTGTAATGTGGTATGAGGTAGAGGTCACAGTTCAGTTTTTTCTATATAGGTACACAGTTGTTTCAGCACTGTTTGTTGAAAAGATAATCTTTTCCTCATCAAATTATATTGGCACCTTTATTTTTTAAAAGTGTGTGTCTGTTTATGGACTTCATCCTTTCCCGTTGATGTTTGTCTGTTTTCACCCTAATACGCTACTGTGACTATGACATGAATTGATGAAAGATCTAATGAGTGATTCTGATGTGATATAAATATTTCATTTGACTGTATGATCTTCTTTTGAAAAACTAATTTGAAATATAATATTTGTACTAATTTAAATATAAGCTTGTTGTATTATATTAGCTTGTTTAAAAATTGAATGAATTCTTAAGAAAAAAAATTGAATGAAGATATTTACTTAAAACATACTTGTCTTATAGAGACCTGTTAACAAAAGTGAAATTTGGAGAAAGCATTGAGGACTTACAGACCTGCCGACTCTTAATTAAACAGTACATCCCAACAGGACTTTTTGTGGATCCGTATGAGTTGACTTCATTACGAGAGAGAAACATAACAGAGGTACAACTGTTAGAGGGTTTTTTTGAGAGGAAAATTATTGTAGGAATATTGTAATTGGATTAAGGAAAAATAGATAAGATGATATTGTAGTTATTTTTTAATTCGTTTTGTTAAGTGTATATAAAAGATAGGATGGGAGTATTCTTTAAAAAGTGAGTGAAACTTGTCATACTTGTCTACAGTAGGTCAGCTAAAATGACATTTATATTAAAGCTCGCCTTTGAAAAGATTAGTAGTTAATAAATACTGCTTCAACAACAACTTTGTTAAAATTTGACATATACCCCAACATATATGTGGGGTACATACATATATATGTATAATTTGGGTATGGAAGGAAAGAAAACAAATATTTATTGGATACTTATATAACAGGTATTTTTTTTTTTAAGGAAGCAAGATAAAATTAAGCATTATAAGAAAGATTATGTCCCACACTCTTTACATAGATTAATCTTTAGAGCATCCTTGGAAAGATTCCATTTTCTAGATAAGGAAACAGGCACAAAGGGTCCAAATAACTTATCCCAGATCACATAGGTAAATGGAAAAGCCAAGAAATGAATCCAGGATTGTCTAATTGCAAAGTTGTTGTTCTTCTGGAAAATGAATCTTACTCCTTAGTTAAGAGTTTGCCAAACTTTGATAAGTATCACCAGGGGGTATTTTTGGTGCAGATTATTGTCTTTCTGAGAAAGCGTAATTCAGCAAATCATATTGGATCCCCAAATCTGTTCATGACTGAAGTGATTCCTATTAAGAAATTTTGGGAAACTGTTTTAGTTCATTCTGTATATGAATTTGAAAAAGGCCAAATAGACTTGGATACACTTGGAGTCATTTAGGACGTTGGTTTATTTCTAATTGTGATTTAGTCTAATTTCTTCACCTGTTTTATTTGCATTTGGTTTTGAGTAGGTAATTATATCCTCATGTTTTATAATTCAGGGAGTATAAAAAGTATACAATGCTAAATTTTCACCTACTTTAACCCATAGATATCATGTCTCCCTATTTCTGTTTTTGTGTCTGTATGGCAGTTTAGGTACACATGTTCACATATATGGCAGTTTAGATACATATGTGGGAAGATTCCTTTTTTGTTTGTTTGTTTCTTTTTTTCACTGAGCATGAATTCTAAATGAGGCTTTTTAATTTTTACACAATATGTTTTGGGAATTCCCTAGCAGTACTGTGGTTAGGACTCCACACTTTCCCTGCCAAGGGCCCAGGTTCAGTCCCTGGTCTGGGAATTAAGATTCTGCAAGCTGAATGGTACAGCCAAAAAAAAAAGTACATTTCAAATTTAAATACAGTTCTTGGCTTGTACTGAGATGGATTGGAATCACATTTAAGTTTACTAAATAAAATGATCTACCATGTTTTAAGAAAGTGGAATTTTTTTATGTATAGATACCCAAAAAGAGGTCACATGCCCACATACCCATACCTGTGGTTGGGATGAGATAGGGGTGTGTGCAGGTTGATTATAATAAGAAAATAAGGTGGGTAAGGGGTCCCATTATAGATTGTTGACAAGTTTCTCTTTATCTTGATTTTCTGCTTCCTAATTCTCTAGTATATAATTACAAATCTTTTACGTGAATTTACTTTTTCATTTTGGAAGCTTCTAGAAAAATAGATGTCTCGTTTATATAATTAGAAGTTGATTTCCTGATATATTAGATGCTATTTTTCTTCTGCCTAGCTGAGTTGAGACTGTGGCCCTAGTTCTTTGTGCAGAGAAACTTTGTCATGAGATGTGTTATTATTTGGTGAATTTAACTAGATAGAAGAGAATTTATACATAGGGAATGATTGATGCTTATATATCTTGACTCTGTTAGATAAGACAAAATTTTTGACTGTATGGATGATATGGCAACAAAATATTTTTAAAAGAATTTATGATAGCTTCTGAGCAATTTGAAAATAAAAACAAGTCTTAACTAGTTTCATTGTAGATTTTTAATCAAAATCTCTCACAGTCTTTGGAAATTTCATAATATTAGATTGAAACATAAGCAATTGATATTTTATAGGTCAAAATGGAAATGTTTTTGAAATTGCAGGTTTCACTCAGTCAAATGTGTTAGGACTTATGCCTTGGCCAAGTTGAAGAACAGGGAACACATTTGCTTTCCACTTGAAACAACCAAGAAATAGACAAAATATAAGAAAGAATGGAAAAAATAATTGAGTATCAAGCAGTGAAATCTTAGATTTGAGAAATAAAAAAGCTTAGCCCTTTAGTTGTCCTAGTTTATTACATGAGAGTTCAGCCTGTAGTACAGGGAAGGGGAACCTAAGCAGAGCCTAGTGGACTTCTTGAGTTAAGGAGATAAAGGTAAGATCTGGGAAAGACCAAAGTCACTGAAAGTGCTTTCCAGGTGACGCTAGTGGTAAAGAACCCGTCTGCCAGTGGAGGAGACATAAGAAGTGCAGGTTTGATCCCTGGGTTGGGAAGATTCCCTGGAGGATGGTATGACATGGCAACCCACTCCAGTATTCTTGTCTGGAGAATCCCATGAACAGTCCATAGGGTCACACAGAGTCAGACACGACTGAAGTGACTTAGCATGCATGTACAGTGTCACTAGAATTCACAAACAGTGTATCAGAGAAGAGAGAACTGCATAGAGACAAATTCCAGAGATCCACAGAGATTCCCCTGAATGCATAGTTGAGTATTAATGCATGCATGTGAGAAAGCTGCTTGATGCTGGGAAAAGAACTATATGAAAAAATTAGAGTTAATAGTGTCTCACACAGGTCTAGTTGTGGTACCTGTTACCACCAACCAGACTGGGAAAATCCTTGTAATTCACTAGGCTTTGGCTAGAGTAAACAGAAGAACTCAGTAGTGGGGAATACTAAGCCCTGGAATGAACATTATTTCAGTCCTACCTAAACAAATTTCCAAACCAAGACCTTGCAAAAATCAGACAGTTGCAAGTAACCTTACAGCATTACAAAGAAAGCTCAAGAATATTTATAGGAATGCAGAAATATCTAGTACCCAACAGGATCAAAATGTCGTGACTCTAATAAAAGTTTTGCAAGGATGCAAGGATGTGGGAAAATATGACCTGTAATGAGGAGGTAAATGATTCAGTCAATGCTGATCATAGCTGTGTTCCTTATGTTCAGAAAGGTAAATAGAGAAATGGAAGATACTTGAAAGGACAGTTGACCTTTTAAAAATTAAGACTACAAAGTATGAGATGGAAAATATTCTGGATGGAATTAATGGTAGATCAATGCAGAAGAAAAGATTAATGAACTTGAAATCATAGCAACAGAAACTACCAAATATATAAAACAGATAAAGAAAAGAAATGCAAAAAGTGAGTAGAACATTAGTGAGTTGTGGAACAACTTCATGTGACCTACCATAAGTCTAATTGGGTTATTTCTAAGAGATACTTGCATCCTCTCTTTCATTACAGCATTATTTACAATAGCCAGAATAAGGAAGCAACCTAAGCATCCATCAATAGGTGAATGGACAAAGAAAATGTGAGATATATATTTCTGAAAGTGCTGCTGCTGCTGCTAAGTCACTTCAGTCGTGTCTGACTCTGTGTGACCCCATAGACGGCAGCCCACCAGGCTCCCCCATCCCTGGGATTCTCCAGGCAAGAATACTGGAGTGGGTTGCCATTTCCTTCTCCAATGCATGAAAGAGAAAAGTGAAAGTGAAGTCGCTCAGTCTGTCCGACTGTTAGCGACCCCATGGACTGCAGCCCACCAGGCTACTCCGTCCATTGGATTTNCTGGGATGCTCCAGGCAAGAATACTGGAGTGGGTTGCCATTTCCTTCTCCAATGCATGAAAGAGAAAAGTGAAAGTGAAGTCGCTCAGTCTGTCCGACTGTTAGCGACCCCATGGACTGCAGCCCACCAGGCTACTCCGTCCATTGGATTTTCCAGGCAAGAGTACTGGGGTGGGGTGCCATTGCCTTCCCCTTCTGAAACTGAGATGTGCATAAATATGTATATATTTGCATGTATTTATGTATATATGTGTATATACACATTATATGTATACCCATACACAGAGACACACACAATGGAATGTTATGCAAACATTAAAAAAAAAAGAAGAAATTCTGCCATTTGCAACAAAACACATGAACTTTGAAAGTGTTATGCTAGGTAAAATAAGTCAAAGAAAGATAAATACTGTATGATCTCACTTATATGGGGAATATAAGAAAAACTGAACTCAGGAACAGAGAGTAGATTGGTCATTTCCAGGGGTGAGAATGTAGAAGAAATGGGTGAAGGTAGTCAGAAAGTACAAACTTCTAGTTATAAGATGAGTTAAGTTCTGAAAATCTAATGTATAGCATGGTGACTATAGATAACAAACTGTATTGCTAAGAGAGTATACCTTAAATGTTCTCACCATGCACACACACTGAAAGGTAACTGTGTGAGGTGATGGACATTTTAACTAATGTTATTATGGTAATTATTTTTCAAAATATACATATATCAGATCTTCATATTATATACCTTAAACCTATACAACGTTATATGTCATATCTCAGTAAAACTGAGCAGGGGAGGTGTAATGGAAATCCCCAAGGAGAGATGAAAGAGATGGAGATGGAAAAAAATATTTGAAGAAATAATGGCTGAGAAAATTTCAAATTTGATGGAAACTACAAACCCACATATCTACGATGCTCAAGTGCAAGAAAGATGAAAGAAACTATATCAAGGTACAAGATAATAAAGTTGTTTAAAACAATGATAATGAGAAAATCTTAAAAGCATCAAGATGAAAAAAAAAAAAAAAACACATAAAATACAGAGGACCAGAAGTAAGAATAACAGCAGATTTCTTGTCAAAAGTAATGCAAACAAGAAAATGGAGCAGCAGCATCTTTAAAATATAGAAAGAAAAAAAACCTGTGAATTTAGAATTCTTTATACAGTGAAAATGCCTTTCAAGGTAAAGGTGAAATAAAGACTTTTTCAGACATAAAGGTTGAAAGAATTCATCACCATCAGACCTCCAATACCAGAAATGTTAGAAGAGATCCTTCAGGCAGAAGGAAAATGATACCAGATGAAATCTGTATCTACACCAAGGAAAGAAGAACACTTGAAATGATAACTGCATGAGTAAAAATAAGATTTTTTTCCATATTATGTAAATTTTCCCAAGATAATTGACAAAAATAACAACAATGTAGTATAGCATCCATACCAGGTCTAAGAATAAAATATATGATAGCACTGTCACAAGGTTGAGAGGTGAAAAACGAAATATACTGTAGTAAGGTTGTTACACTAATGTAAGGTAGTTTAATGTCACTTGGAAGTAGACTGATTACAGTAAAGATGTTTACTATAAACTCTGAAGTAACTGCAAAAGTAACAGAGTCGTAGTTAATATGCTAGCACAGCAGATTAAATGGAACTATAAAAAAATTCAGTCTATTGGAGAGAAGGCAGAGAAGGAACATAAAGGGAACAAAAGATAAAGATACAGAGAACAAGATGAATTAAACTTAACCATGTTAATAATCATATTAAATGTAAATGTCTATCTGCATTAAAAGGCTGAGATTTTCAGATTGGATGAGAAATCAAGACCTAACTGTATATTGCATATAAGAAATGAATTTTAACTTTTAAAACAAAAGATAAGACATGCTCACACTGATCAAAGGAAAGCTGATGTGGTTATATTAATATTAGGCAAAGGGATTCAAGAGCAAAGATTGTCACAAGTGCTAAAGACTATCACTGTTTTGATAAAGGGATCAACTAATCAGCAGGAAATAATAATTCTAAACATTTATGTCACTAATAACAGATTCAAAATGCAAAGAAAAATTGGTAGAACTGTAAAGTGGAATAGGTGAATCCACACTTATAGTTGGAGATTTCAGTACCCTTCTCTCAATAATTGATGTAATAAGTAGACAGAAAGTTGGTAAGGATATCAAAGATTGGAACAAAACTATGAACCAACTCCCTGATCTAATTGGCATTTACGGACCATTCCACCCAACAACAGTGTAATGTGTGTTCTTTATAAGTATACATGCAGTATTTTTCAAGATAGATCATTCTAGGCTATAAAACAAGCCTCAATAAATTTAGAATTCAAGTCTTACAAAGAATATTCTTGACTGCAAATGAACTAAATTAGAAATAAAGAATAGATCTTTAGAAAATCTTCAAATATTTGGAAACTAATTAACACACTTCTAAGTAATCCATGGGTCAGAAGAAGAAATCAGAAGGGAAATAAAGTATTTTGAACTGAATGAAACTGAAAACATAACATACCAGGACTAATGGGATACTGCTAAAGCTGTGTTTAGAGGGAAATTTGTAGCACTAAAATGCCTATTTATTTTGAAAGAAGATCTCAATTAACGTTTTCAGCTAAGCCTCTTTAATCTGTGATGAACACGTGAAACCACAGTAGAAGGATGGAAATAATGAAGGTCACAGAAGAAATTAATGAACTAGAAAACAGATACACACAGTAGGGAAAACTGGTGAAACCAAAAACTTATAGTTTAAGATGGATAAAATTGATAAACTCTTCAGCCAGACTGATAAGAAAAACGTAGGTACTGTTAGAATTAACATCCTGGGGCTTCCCTGATGGTACTGTGGTTAAGAATCTACCTGCCAATGCAGAGGACACGGATTCAATCCCTAGTCCAGGGAGATCCCACATGCCTCAGAGCAGCTAACCCCGTGCATCACAGCTACTGAAGCTCGAGCTCTAGAGCCCCCAAGCTGCAACAAGAAGCCTCCACAACGATAAGCCCACTTACTGCAACAAAGAATAGCTACCACTCTCCGCAACAGGAGAAAACTAGCACGCAGCAATGAAGACAGCGTGACCAAAAATAAAAATACATAAATAACTAATTAAAAAGAGTTAACAGCCCAGTGTCAGAAAAGTATTTATTGCTATACATTTCATTTTTATAGTTTTACAATTTTAGATTGTATAAGTTATTCAAAGATACCAATTCCTGTCTTAATTGGGAAATGTTTTAGATTTTTTTGTTGTTTTGAATTTTTTTGATAGAGCTCTGGTCTAAGGGAGAAAGATGGGTTGAGTGACAGAAATCTTACTGCTTAATTCATCTAACTTTGCTAAGGTGGTTTTGGTATGTGTGGCTTAGTGTTGTCATGGAAAAGTGCAGGTCCATGGTGTTACCCAGTGGGTCTTAGCTGCAGCATGAGAGCCCTTAGTTGCAGCATCTTCCGCGACCAGGGATCCACTTCCTTGACCGGGATCGAACCTGGCCCCCTGCGTTCAGGGTCCTAGCCACTGGACCACCAGGAAAGTCCCTAAGGCTGATTTTTGAGATTCAGATACCCAGAATAAAAGTTTTTGAACCATCACCAAATAACCGTTTGGTTAATAGAGCCCTCTCTGAAGGCCAAAATGCCATTTAGAGCAGTTTGCCTCATTTTCATCATATTCTAGTTTAAATTCATGTTAAAAATATTCTCGGTTTTGGGGAAGTTTCCATATTTTTATTTCTATGAAAAATAAACAGTAAACAAAAACTCATTAATTAGAGAAGCTGAAGATCATAATGCCATCATAAATGCTAAATAGCATTATCAGGAATATACTTTGTATTAGTTCTACTTATTATACTTAATTTTCAACTAGATAAATATTGGCTATCTTATTTAACCTAACTGAATAGGGGAATCTCTTCGACCTGGCTTTGAATCTTGTCTCCTCTTCTTACTAGCTACTATATTGTTTATCCACCCTGATCCATTGTTTGCACATTTATATAACAGGCCTAAGAGTTCCTACCTGTAGGGATCTTGTGGAAATTAAAGAAGCAAATGTAAATAAACCCCTGAGCTTAATTGGTACTCAAAGCAAGTTACCTTTATTATTACCAGGTCATTCTATACATCTTTGTTGACAAGATAGAAAATATGTGTTATTTTGATTTATATCTAGTTGTATGCAAAGAGAGTGCATTGATAAACTTCTAGCAGAAGGTCTCTAGTAAAAGTCCTTAGGGATTTGCTGTTGTAATCTTCTTGGTCAACATTTTTATACTTAGATAAAGATACAGCAGATATAGTTATCAAGTTCATAAATGTTACATAAATGGTTGACAGATTGGGATTTCAGTTAAATCTCAACAACCTAGAAAAAAATGAACAACAGCCAAAAAGATAAAATTTAATAGAGATAAATATAAGTCCCTGGATTTAATTAGTGAAAAGTCAATTACTTGAAAAAATTGGGTGGGAGTTACTTAAAAGTTTTCTGCAAAAAGTTCAAATGAAAAATATAAGGATGAATAGGCAGAGCACTGGGTCATTGAAATTATTCAGTATGATACGTGTCATTTTATATTTGTCAAAATCCATAGGCTATACAACCTAAAGAGTGAACACTAACTTAAACTATAGACTGTAGTTAATAATAATGTATCAGTATTGGCTTAATGAATTGTAACAAATGTACCAAACTGATTTTAATAATAGAGAAAACTGTGAGTGTGTTTGGTTTTTCTGTACCTAAAATTGCTCTAAAAAATGAAGTCTATTAGTTTTTAAAAATTGTATATATATTATATATCACACTGAGGCTGCTAAAAAGTTAATGCAATTTTTAAACCTAGAAACTGGAAAAAAAATGTAATTTTTGCTAAAGAAGATAGTATTGCTACTATTTTCTCTGAGTATTTCAAAAGGCAACTGATAGGATGAATGGTTTGGAAAACCATGTCTTGAGAGACCAAGAAAACTGTACATATTTCTTTGGGGAGGAGAAAACATATGGAGGAGGGTGGTTGCCTTCTAAGTTATGAGGGACCCTTAGTAAAACAAATAACATATTTTTTGCAAATATTATAAGCATGGACAATTGAATTGTTATGGGTCAGAGAATCAAGTTTCTACTAATAAAAAGGGAATAAATTTAATAGCACATTAAATGAGATGACTTAAGATAATGAACCTCCTTCCAGTCATTGAAAGCATTAAAACAGTGGCTGGATATTTGAAAAATACTCTCATTGGAACAGTGGTTTAAACTGATCACTTCTCAAGTTCCTTATGAGTCATAAGATTATAATTCTTTGACCTTTGCTAGTAAGTTCTATTACTCCTGTGATGAACAGGGAAGAAACAACATGTGAAAATATAGCACTTGGTGTCATTGTCAAATAGAAGAATTAGGATGCCAGCTCTCATGGGTAGAAATTAATGCTGGTTTTTTCTCTTTATGTAAGTGAATCTGAAAAAAAGTTGCATGTGTGTATGCATACACATACACACATGTATATAATGTTCATATGCATGTGTATGTGTGTGTGGTTTTATAAATAAATATGTATATATGGATACATTTACAATGTAAGACTGATTTCTGCCACGTGTGCATTTTTACTTTTGGCATAAAACCCTTATTTAAAATTTTTTTTTACCATATTATTTTTAAAAAGAATCGTTACCGTTTTTTCCATTAACTCTTTGCATCCAAAAAAGAGTGCTGACCTTTGCTTTGACTTCCTGCCCACAGTGCCCTATCTTACTCACTACCATCTTACTTGCTTCTTTGAAGAACAGGAAGTTACCAGAGTGATACCTATCATTTTAACCCAATACTGGGTTAGGTGTTTTTATTATAGCTATCATGCTAATTGAATAATGTTGTATTTATTCCTGAAGTTTCTTGTCTTGGTACCTGTTTTGTTACCAAAGCAAAGGTTGATAAGGAAATTACATAGAAATTTTTATTATGAGGAAATTTCACACCTCAGAGTATAATTTCTTCAGTTTACTTTTAGTAAGCTTCTTTTAAACACAGATCGCATCTTGTGTTTTCTACTTAAAACTGAGGATGGAAGAGGAATGAAAATTGTTTATAAGGGGTGGTATGTTTGACATTTTTGTTCATCTGTATAGCAGTCTTCTGGTTTTGTTTTTTACATCTTCTTCATTCATTTCTTCTGGACTAATATTTGTATTTTTTTTTTTGACAGGCAGTGATGGTTTCAGAAAATTTTAATATAGAGGCTCCCAACTATTTGTCCAAGGAATCTGAAGTTCTCATTTATGCTAGACAAGATTCACAGTGCATTGATTGTTTCCAAGCTTTTTTGCCTGTGCACTATCGCTATCATCGGCCACATATCAAAGATGGAGAAACTTTTATTGTGGTCCATAACCCTGATTTATTGATGTATTGTGACCAAGGTAAGGGTTACAAATCTTTTTGGAGAGTTGAAAATAAGAGTAAAGGTATGGTGGTAAGTCAAGGACAGTGATAACAAAATCATGTTTCTTTTTTCTTTCTGTTAAACTTTTTGATTGTAAAATAAAGCACTGATATAGAAAAACTTCACAAATACATAGTTTAGTGAATTATTAGAGGGGAAATAGCCATGTAACTACCACCCAGGTCAAGAAGCAACTTTGCCAGTCAGCGTAGCAGCAGCCCCACAGGTCCTGTCCCAATCTCCTTTCCTGTAAGAGTAACCCACTCTCCTGACTTTTAATCACTTCCTTATGTTTCTTTTATACTTTTATGACTCAAGTGGGCATTCTTAGACATGATAGCTTAGTCTTGCCCATTAAGAAATGTTATTTCCCTTAAGTCTATTAATTACAGATTTCCCCTCTATTTCATTCTTTAAAGAGAATTTTATCTGTTGAAGAACCAGAGTCACTTGAGACCCTGTCGTTGTTGAGGTTTGGATGACTATACTCATTAGTTCATCTGACTTCATTGCTTGGAAAGTGTTAGCTAGCTTGGGAGGTGTGATCAGATTCAGGTTTGATTCTTTTGGTAAGACTATAGGTGGTGCTGTGCTCTTTTAGGAGTAGGCATATAACGCATGGTGTGTTTCTCTTTTCAGCCATTGATGCCTCTCCTGCTTTCTTTTTCTTCATACTGATATTGCAGGATTGCATACTGATACTGTAGCTGTTCGTGCTTTGTGTCCACTTGCATGTATTTCAGGGATACTTTATCACCTAGTTTTGTTGTAAAAGTTGTCTACGAGTTATTGGTTTTGTGTAGAATTGTTCTTTTCCTTTTATGTGTGGGTTTCAGCAAATTAAAAAACTGCTCTCATCATTTTCAGTCTTCCTAGAATCAAAACTTTAGGAAGTCCCTTTCAGATTTTGGTTCTTTGTATCTCCAAATTTGGGCTGATTATAATGTTTACAGAATTCAGTAGCACTGTTACTAAAGACTGACAGGAAGTTTTAAATCACACATTTGCTATCATCATCTGTTTCATGACGAGGTAAGTCAAAAAGTATTCAACTTGTTAACTTTGTTCATCTAACCTAGTTTACTGTTTCTTTTAATGGTTACCTTTTACTTACCCTAAATAAAGTTTGGAAAAGTGCCACCTCCCCAGAGAGCATTTGGGGTTCTGGAATTGTTCATTTATTTTTGGTCTGAGAGTTCTTTCCATGGCTGTGTTTTGTCTATGGAAATTTATCTGGTTGTAGGTTTATGATCTGTTCATTTTTCTGAGATATGTTATACTTGAAGAAAAGTTTAAGTTAAAAAAAAATGGCCTCTGGTGTAGTGGGATTTGTTAAGAAATCATGCTCAACTTCTTCACAGTCTTTGTAATTTTATAATTTTCTAGGCATCCACTTAGAACAGGCTGTTAAAATAAAACAACACATGATAGCACATGTACATTGTGTATTAAAATGTTTGAATAATCATATCCCAACATGAAAGACTGACTTGGCTTCTAGTCCAGATACAGGTTTTCTGATATGATTTTCTACCACTTTTTCTCAGAGTTTCCAGTCTTGAAATGCTGGGCTCAGTCAAAGGTGACAGCTCCTTGTGCTCTGAACAGTAAGGATATCTGCCAATGGAACAATATGAAATATAAATCAGTAAGTTAATACTTTGGAGAAGGAAATGGCAAACCACTCCAGTATTCTTGCCTGGAGAATCCCATGGATAGAGGAGCCTGGCGGGGTACAGTCCATGGGGTCGCAAAGTGTTGCACGACTGAGTGACTAAACAATAGCAACAAAGTTAATATTTTATGCTGTTTAGGTCATGCGTCCTCATATAAAACTCCTTCTATAATGTTTCTGCCACATTTAAGGGATGATAATTCTACCATACGAAGGTGTTTTATATTTGTTTTTAATGTTGTTTCTTTGTTACTGTTGGCAGTAGTCATAGAATCATTTAATTTGCAGGCATGGAGATTGAGAGTTAGTCCCATGCCTCATTGATCCAAGGCTAAGTGTAGTTGATGGGCTTTTTAAAAGTGTGAAATGGCAAAGAAAATAGTGGTGTGTCCATCTGATTTTATTTAATCAGTAAAACTTCACTATATTTAGAACTCTTTATTAATTTTTAAACAACAAAATGAATTAGTTAACTTCATTCTATTACACAGAACAAGTGAACAAAGGAAAGTAAAACTGTAAAGTTGTATCATTTCAACTGTGATTAAGTTTCTAGACAGTAATATTGTTATTATAAATCTAAATCTAGGCTGATGCAGGCCATTTTTAGAGTTTTAACCTCCCAACTTATTTTCAGTTATTAAATTGAGTAAGTATTGGTAGCTCGTTAACACTGACTTGGTCAGAAGTAGAGACACAGATGTAGAGAATGGGTGTATGGATACCAGGAGTGAGTCAGAGAGAGTGGGATGAATTGGGAGATTGGGATTGACATATATATACACTACTGTGTATAAAACATAACTAATGAGGGCCTCTTGCATAGCACAGGGAACTTAATGAGTCTGATTCTGTTACATTAACTGAAATGTTGAATCTAGAAGAATCCATCAGGTCATGTTACATGTAGTATAGCAATGGCGAAAGGTATTTAAAAGAAAAACGAGAAAGTTAAGTTAAAAATCAAAGAAGTAATGGTTTCATCTTAGGAGGCTGATCTTAAATGTATCTAACTTCTCTGTGTCTCTCCCGAGGTATACAAGAATTTGACTCTACAAGTTCCAGTCGGGCTGACCATACATACCTCTTTAGTGTGTTCTGTGACTCTGCTCATTTCCATCCTGTGTTCTACTTTGATCCTTGTGGCTGTTTTCAAATATGGCCATTTTTCCCTATGAATTTTATGAGTTAATTACTTTCCATAAACCTAAATAAGACTGAATCATTTGTGACCAGAAGTGTTCTTCTAGAATTATGTCATTACTTTTGCCTTTTGTCTTTATTTATGGCTAATATTATATTTATTAGAGGAAATTCTAGATGATTCTCAACTAATTTCAAAATTCAGTGCTCTATTGTGTAGATCTCTAATAATCCTCAAGCATCAGGGGCCAATACAGGAAACTTAATTCTGTTAAATTATTATTATTTATGAGAAGTGACTTAATCTTCATTTGGGTTATAAATAAGTACTTTATTGGAGACAAATTATTGCTAAAAATTGAGAAAATTGTTATGAATAAGACTAATTTGAATGAATCAGAGTTTATTTAAATGTTAGTTTTATAAGAATATTAATTTGTGCAGTTTCAAAGAAAATCATTAAAGTAGGACTTCTAAGAATATCAAAATTGATTATTCCTTGAAGCTTTTCCATTCTCTTTTTATAATACTGCTTTTGAATATATGAATTGGCAAAGGATTGATGGAGTTAAGTACTAATATTAAAAAGTATATTTTATGAAGTTGTATAGTTACAAAAATTTTTGAATCTTCAGGTGATTTTTTTTAAGAAGAAAAGGTCTTGGTTTATTGTTTTTCTTTGAAAAAATTAGAAAATAAAGCAAACGCATAAGCTAATTAAGAAATGAAAGGGCAAGCATCTTCCAAAACAGAAGCCAATAAACTAGGGTATGTTTTATATAGCATAATGGGATATGAAATACTTTATATATGCTATCACTGGTTAATTTCCTAAAACATTCTGGTATTTTTTAATGGGAATAAATATTTTCTAATTTACCATGTTAACATGTTTTCCAGGTATTTTTTTCTCAGTGGGATTAATATAGTGGCATTTAAATATAATTATATTAGTTAAAATTCAGTACCATTAACACCGTTTTGGAATACGGTCAGTCAGGTGGGGGAACCCGGTACTGTTTATCCTCTTAAGTGTGTTTCTATGTATGTGCATGTATGTAATAGTCATTTTCTTTTGCACATCAAAGCCAAGTTCCTCAGTATCTAAATGTTTTCATTTCAGTTAATATTTGAAATGGTGGCTTGGGATATAATTCAGCCATTTTTTCATTTATATGGGTATTCAGAAGTGTAACAAAAGTGTGAATGTGAGTGAAGATACTTTAATATGAGTTTTTTTGCCTGATAAATGCTGGCAGATGATATCACTTTGATGCAACAGAGCAATTTGAAATCTTTATATTGTCTTCTTTGGATTACTTAAAAAAGGACAATTACTTTACTTTTTAAATCAGTTTGTCAAAGAAAACAGGTTCTGTTCTCCTGGTCATTGTGTTCCAGTATTGTTCCACTTGTATGAAGTATTTTCTTAAAGTATCATGTAATGTTCTCTGGGTGAAAATAACAAAGATTACCTCAACTAAGTGTGGTGGTGGGGTAGAAATTGTTTTGTGTGTGTGTGCCTTTCAGCCACTCGAGTAGGAACTTAGATTATTTAGTTAGATCTAATGGAGGATAGTATATTCATGACTTGGAAACTGAGAAGATTTATTTCTGCTGTAATGATTTCAGAATGTAATGAGTTTAAGGATTATTCTAGTCAAATAGTCTATTCATCTCATCTTCAGTTCAGTTCAGTTCAGTCACTCAGACGTGTCCGACTCTTTGCGACCCCATGAATCGCAGCACGCCAGGCCTCCCTGTCCATCACCAACTCCTGGAGTTCACTCAGATTCACGTCCATCGAGTCAGTGATGCCATCCAGCCATCTCATCCTCTGTCGCCCCTTCCTCTCCTGCCCCCAATCTCTCCCAACATCAAAGTCTTTTCCAGTGAATCAACTCTTCCCCTGAGGTGGCCAAAGTACTGCTCATCTATATTTATGATTGATGCTGATTGATAAGATGTGAAGATAAAGAATGTAAGGTGAAGTGACTAACACCTATCTGTGCATGCATGCTCGGTGTCCCACTCATTGCAACCCCATGGAACCTGCCAGGCTCCACTGTCCATGGGATTTCCCAGGCAAAGAATACTGGAGTGAGTTGCCTTTTCCTTCTCCAGGGGATCTTCCTGGCCCAGGGATTGAACCCAAGTTTCCTGCATCTCCTGCCTTGGCAGGCAGGTTCTTTACCGCTGTGTCACCTGGGAAGCCCCACACCTATCTGTATTATCCATCAAATTTATATACTTCTGGCAAGTAGTTGAATATAAGATGTGGTAGGCTGTGAGAGAGTGAAATAATAGAGAGGATTGTCCTAGTCCATGATATGTTGGTAGATTTAACTATCTATCTGATTTCTTGCACCTTACTTCTGGGATTACTTTCCTTCTGAAGTGTATCTTTTTAAGATGTCCTTTTAGTAGGTCTCTCTGGTTTGTAACATTTCTGTGGTTTGTGATATGTCTGTTTTTGCTTGATGATACATTTATTTCACCCTCACTTTTGTTACTAAGAGTTTAACGAGGTATATATTTCTAAGTTCAGTTACTTCCTTTAGGTAGTTTGAAAATATTTTTCCATTGTCAGATGGCACACATTGTTGCAGTTGCAAAATATATGCTAAATTTAATAATTGTTTCTTTGCAAGGGATGTCTTTTCTTTCTGGGTTCTTTATTTCTGGTATTCTGCAGTTTCACTTTGATGTGTTTGAGATTTCCCTGTTTGGGATTCACTTTGCTTCCTGAATCTGAAGGGTCTTACCTTTGATCAATTCTGGAAAATTCTAAGCCATTATCTTATCATATACTGCTTCTTTTTGTTTTTTTTTTTGCTTTTTCTCATTATGCATACGGTATAGCCCCACAATCTATCCCCATGTCTCTTAACTTTCCTTTCATATTTCCTTTCTCTTTGGGTTGCTATCAGTAATTTCTTTAGATCTGTCTTCCAGTTTATTAATTCTCTCTTTAACTGTGTGCAATGTACTATTTAATCCAAACATTGGCTTTGGTTTCAGTTATATTTTTTGTTTCTAGAAGTTTTACTTGACTCCTTTTCAAAGTTGCTTGGTGATTTTTAAAAAAATAATATCTTGTTTCTTGCTCCTGTCTTACTTTGCTTAATCATTTTAATAAACTTATGTTATATTCTGTAATAAATAATTCCAAAATCTAAACTTCATGATCTTCATTATTCTCTTTGTGGTTTCTGTTGATTCATTCCTGGCTTATTTTCTCAGATGTATTGTAGTTTTATTTTGGGTGTTCATGTATACCTTTCCATAGCCTGTTTATCTGTGGAAACCCTTTCAGTCCTGTGTTGAGAGTGACCCTGTGCAATAAGGATATGTATTTCTTTCTTCTAGACCTCCAAGTGTTACCAGCCTGGAAGACTTACTTGACTTGAGGTTTCCTGGACAGTGTAGGTACTACAAATTTGAACTTTCAGACCTATGTGAGTGAAAATTTGTGGTTATGAACTCTAAAGGGAAAGTTTTTTTCCCCTTGATCCCAAAATCCAGGTTAAAATATATCCACATATTGGCCTGGGTTGGTACAGGGGATTTTTTTCTCCTAGTCTCTTCTCAGAGGGTATAGTCCTCTGAATTTTCCAGCCTTGTGCAGGATTATAGTCCCAACTCTTTCTACAGGCTTATAGCCTTGTCTTTATTCTCTTGTCTCCTGGGTATCCAGGAAAACCATAGAGATTTGAGGTAAGTAGGTTTTTCAACACAACACAACACAACACAACACAACACAACACAACAGGCTTCATTGTCTTGGTTACTACTTCGGTTTCTTACTCCTCCTTTGGGTTGAATGTGAAGTTTGGAAGCCCATCAGAGGTATTCCTCTCTCTTTGTTTTAATTGGAGGATGATTGCTTTATAATATTGTATTGACTTCTGCCATATATAAACATGAATCAGCCACAGGTATACACATGTTCCCTCCCTCCTGAACCCTGCTCCCATCTTCCACCCCATGCCACCCCTCTAGGTTGTCACAGAGCACAGAGATCAAATTGCCAACATCTGCTGGATCATTGAAAAAGCAAAAGAGTTCCAGAAAAACATCTATTTTATCAACATCTGTTGGATCATGGAAAAAGGAAGAGAGTTACAGAAAAACATCTATTTCTGCTTTAGTGACTATACCAAAGCCTTTGACTGTGTGGATCACAATAAACTGTGGAAAATTCTGAAAGAGATGGGAATATCAGACCACCTGACCTGCCTCTTGAGAAACCTGTATGCAGGTCAGGAAGCAACAGTTAGAACTGGACATGGAACAACAAACTGGTTCTAAAGAGGAAAAGGAGTATGTCAAGGCTGTATATTGTCACCCTGCTTATTTAACTTCTATGCAGAGTACATCATGAGAAACACTGGGCTGGAAGAAGCACAAGCTGGAATCAAGATTGCCAAGAGAAATATCGATAACCTCAGATACGCAGATGACACTACCCTTACGGCAGAAAGTGAAGAGGAACTAAAGAGCCTCTTGATGAAAGTGAAAGAGGAGAGTGAAAAAGTTGGCTTAAAGCTCAACATTCAGAAAACTAAGATCATGGCATCTGGTCCCATCACTTCATGGCAAATAGATTGGGAAACAGTAGAAACAGTGGCTGACTCTATTTTTTTTTTGGCTCCAAAATCACTGCAGATGGTGATTGCAGCCATGAAATTAAAAGATGCTTACTCCTTGGAAGGAAAGTTATGACCAACCTAGACAGCATAATGAAAAGCAGAGACATTACTTTGCCAAGAAAGGTCCATCTAGTCAAGGCTATGGTTTTTCCAGTGGTCATGTATGGATGTGAGAGTTGGACTGCAAAGAAAGCTGAGCACTGAAGAATCAATGCTTTTGAACTGTGGTGTTGGAAACAACTCTTGAGAGTCCCTTGGACTGCAAGGAGATCCAACCAGTCCATCCTAAAGGGGATCAGTCCTGGGTGTTCATTGGAAGGACTGATGTTGAAGCTGAAACTCCAATACTTTGGCCACCTGATGCAAAGAGCTGACTCATTTGAAAAGACCTTGATGCTGGGAAAGATTGAGGGCCGGAGGAGAAGGGGACAACAGAAGATTAGATGGTTGGATGGCATCACCAACTCAATGGACATGGGTTTGGGAGAACTCTGGGAGTTGGTGATGGACAGAGAGGCCTGGTGAGCTGCGGTTCATGGGTTTGCAAAGAGTTGGACACAACTGAGTAACTGAACTGAAGTGAACTGAACATTTGAGGTGTACAGTATGATAATCTGATACTAACGTATGTTGTGAAATGACCGCAACATTTGTAAAATTTTAAGTTCGAATGATCTTTTTTCTCTGTAAGTTTACATAAATATTTTCCTCACAAAGAATCAAGATTGATATATATATCCTATAAAAATACAGTCACTTCATTTGTGAAAAATTAGTATAAAATTATATTATGTAACTGTTACCCCAATATTTAAAAGAATAAAATTTGAATTACTAAAGAACATATTGGATAGAAAGTTAATGTTTGAGCTTATCTGATATCTCAGTTAAGATTGTTTTAGTGGAAAATAACAGACTCACTAAGGCAAGATTTAGCAAGGAAGGCAAATTTATTATAAGCATATATGGATGTCTGTCAAAACACAAGGTCAGGGTACAGTTCAGGCCCTTTTTAGGTCTTGAACCAGGTGTTGGAAAACCATTAGGATTCCTAACAGCTTGTTCCTCAAAAGAAGATCTGCTGTTTCTCTGGTGACACGTGAATTCTCTCATCTCTGCCTTTCTCTGTACTTTTGCTTTTTTCTTTTTTCCCCCTCAGGCAGTCTTTTCCTGTTTCTCTGTACACATGACCACCTAACCAGATAACAGTTTACATCCTTGGCTCAAGCGGACATCTCAGATTAATGAAAGTATCAAATTCTCAAATACAAATTCCTAGAAGAAAGTATTTGATGGTCCCAGCCTGAGACAGATGTCCAACTCTGGGTCAGTAATGCATGGACAGAAAGCAGTGTCACAGATTTCTAACGTAAGGGTCTGTATCTGAGGAAGAAGCAGTTCTTAGAGAAAACACTCAGAAGGAATTGATCTCTACCTTTTGTGTACATTTCCAGAACATACTTAACATGTCTGTTACAGTGCCTGTTAACACGGTTTCATTTGGTTTTCCTTTATTTCCCTTCCTCACACCTGCACCCTGAGGAAAAGGACAGCTTCCGCAGTATCCCTAACACCTAGCTGACATGAAATTATAAGAGTTAATATTTAGTTAGCACTTATCGTAGGCTAGGCATGAAAATTTTTAAAAATCAACTTATTCTTACAGCATCTCTATGTAGAAAGAAATTTTAATGAATCTTTTAAAAATATGATTAGATGGATGATGGTATTGACGGTGAGTCTTAGACATGTACATAACACTGACTAGATAAATTTTTTGGTCTGTCAAATACCCTGTAACAACAATACCAGGTATATTTTCTAGTTAAAGTGCTTATACCTTTTTTTACCACTTGGTGTCAGACTTATACTATTTGAGTATATTAGTGCATTTAGGAAAAGTTTGAGGTTTGTGTGTTTTAAGTTTTTCATGCTCTAAGACTTTTCTTATGGCAACCCACTCCAGTACTCTTGCCTGGAGAATCCCATGGAGGGAGGAGGCTGGTAGGCTACTAGTCCATGGGGTCGCAAAGAGTCGGACACGACTGAGTGACTTCACTTCACTTAACTGTTCTTTGCAGAGTCACTGAGGAGACAAAATATTACCTTTGTCTTTCTCTGATATTTTTAGGTTAAATTGCATTTACTGCCAGATTGGAAGGGAAGATTATTACCGTAAGAAGTGCATAGAGAATTTATGAGAGAATTCCTGGAGGCTCAAAGAGCTTTTTCAAATCTTTGTAAGAGGTAGGAGTAAGTCAGTCTCTTGGATTAATCCTCTGTTCAGAAACTATTTGAATACTTCTTTATCCTTCTAAGTGAAATCCAAAAGGACTTACCTTACAAGGCTTATGACAAATTCATCTCTGACTGATGGATCAGAGAAGCGGGATAAATAATGGATGAAAAGATCAAGGATTTCAAATATGAAAACAGTGCTACATGATTAGAAGTAATTCATTAATTCATTCAATAAAGATTTATTGATCTGCTGTAATGTGCCAGGCCCTGGTTTGGGGAGATTTTCTGGATGTCAGCTTCTCTTCTTAGCCTCCTCTGAGCTTTTATCTATGGCAGCATTCCTCACACGTTCTGCATCTGACAAATACAGGGAGAAAATGATCTGTAATGGAGACACTCAGTCCAGACATATTGCAGGGTAGAGAGTCATCTTGGCAGCTGAAAAGCACAAATATTCTTTTTTTCTAAATCTTGGTAAAATATACATAACAGAAAATTTGCCCATTTTAACCATCAAGGTATTCTTAAATGTTTGCCTATGATATTCAAAGTTTTTGCTGTGAAATTTTAATGAAAATTGACTTCTAAAAAATGATTATTCAGTCATATTATATCTTATTTATATAAAAACAAATATGAACAATTCAGAAGTAGATAAGGAAAAGAGACTCTAAAAAGAAAAGGGTGATTTCTATAATTACTTGAAAACTAGAAATATGTGAAAGTGAAGTGAAAGTGAAGTCGCTCATTCGTATCCGACTCTTTGCGACCCCATGAACTGTAGCCCACCAGGCTCCTTCGTCCATGGGACTCTCCAGGCAAGAATACTGGAGTGGGTATGCCTTATGTTATTTTTTCTTTAAAAAATATTACTTTATTGACTGGGAAATATAATTTCAAGTTTCAAAATCCAAAAACATAGGACATATATATATACATATAATAAAACATAGAGGATATATATAATAGAAATATATATACATATTTATATATATTAATATAGAAGGATATATATGTATACATATATACATACATATATGTACTTACATAAATATACTTATTCTCATTGGTAATCCCTCATCACCTTGTTTCCTTTGCCAGAAAAAACTGATTGTGTTAGTATTTAAAAAATCTTTCCAGAGATATGTTATTCATATATATATCAAAAGGTATATATTCTCTATTCCCATATTCTTTTTACACTTATGCAACCACCTCTGTTCCTTACTTTTTTTATATATACATACATATATGTACTTACATAAATATACTTATTCTCATTGGTAATCCCTCATCACCTTGTTTCCTTTGCCAGAAAAAACTGATTGTGTTAGTATTTAAAAAATCTTTCCAGAGATATGTTATTCATATATATATCAAAAGGTATATATTCTCTATTCCCATATTCTTTTTACACTTATGCAACCACCTCTGTTCCTTACTTTTTTTAATGACTTAATAATAGTGGAGGACTTCGCTTGTGGTCCAGTGGTTGAGAATCTGCCTGCCAATGCAGGGGACACAGGCTTGATCCCTAGTCTGGGAAGATTCTGCATGCTGCAGGGCATGTAAGCCTGTGCCCCAGGGCTTGTGCTCCATGAGAGAAGCCACTGCAATGAGAAGCCCATGGACCCCAGCTAGAGAGTAGCCCCCCTCTCACTGTAACAGAAAAAGCCCTCTTGCAGCAACAAAGGCCCATTGCAGCACAAAATAAAGAAATAAATGAAATAAACATTAAAAAAAATAGTGGAGAATTGTCCACATCCTTACATAAAATTTTTTCTTACTCTTCCCAATAGCATTTCA
This sequence comes from Oreotragus oreotragus, assembly GCA_006410675.1. Lineage (NCBI taxonomy): Eukaryota > Metazoa > Chordata > Mammalia > Artiodactyla > Bovidae > Oreotragus > Oreotragus oreotragus. The sequence goes on from SJYX01006930.1 coordinate 59,529, forward strand.
TGGCTTGTCGGCAAAATTGTGAAAGACTTTGAAAAGGGAAAGAGGAAAGAAAGAAAAAAGATTACTGACTGTCTTTTCAATGGAACATTAAGCATCCTTTTGTGAACTCTTCCCTGTTGGCTGATTCACTATAAGCCTGTGTCTTTCATTGTCTGTAACAGAGCTATTTTAGACACTGTAAGATGGAGAAAACTGAAAGCTATGAATATGAATTTTGTCTGGTGAAAGGCAACTGATTTCCTTCTCCACCCACAACTCCTAGTCTCATTTTCATATCTATTAGCAAATTTATTTTAGTATTTTTGATGCTATATCTATTCCAATACCTATATCTGTTCTTTAGATTCTTCTCAGAACCATTTGCAACATCTTACTGGTTCTCTCATCAATCAATGAGTTAAATCTTTGATATGTGTTAATTTTATATTTGTATGCTAGTCATAACTTTACCTTAAAAAAAAAAATCCTTAAAAGTTTTGGTGGTCATCCACTGAATTGCCCAATGACAAAACCAGGTGAACTGCATTGCTTGAAAAGTGCATTTTATGGGTTACTTAAGCCCAGGCATTGCTTTTCTTGGATCCTAGAATAATTCCAAGTGACAGTAGAACTTAAATTTGGCTGTTTCTCTATTTCTCTAGGTTTTTCCTTTGCTGATATTTTGCCTGTTTTTGTTGGGGTTTTCACATGACAAATAAATATTTCTTGTTGGTGGCTGTAATGACAGAATTTGGTCTTACGGTATGGTCTGTTTGATGGTCTCTGTAGATGATGGCAATTGTTTTGCTATGAGGCGACAGATAAAAGGAATTTTTTTTTTAGTCTTTTTGTGTGTGTGTCTATCTATTTTGAGTTCAAAGCAATTTAGAATATTTATGCTCACTGAGAACAACTCCTTGCTATCTGCACTGGTGAGGTTTTGTGTTTCTACGTTTACCCTAAACCTGTAGAACTGAAACTAAGCTTTCTATGTCTATCTATGCCTATGTGCCTGTGTGTTTATATGTCTGTAATACAGATGGATAGGGAGGCGTGGCGTGCTGCAGTTCATGGGGTTACAGAGAGTTGAACACGACTGAGCGACTGAACTGAACTGAACTGATTTCATGACTATTAAATGTTTTCCTATCTCTGGAAAATATTAATAAATTAGATTGTACAAGCTCTTTAAGAAGCTTTGTTCTTATTGATTTATAGTTAGATAACAGTTATAAAAATAAAATGTTCCTAAAATTCCCATAAAATAAAAATGCTGAACTACTAACATTTTTAATATGCTAAGCTTGAAAAGAATTCTTACAGAATCTTCAAATTTCGGAATATTTTAAGAATTTTAGTTCACATAATTAACAAAACTCTTCGGCAATGAGATTAGTGTATTTTTGTAATATTAATTAAAATAACAGCCATATATTTTCTTGATTTAGCAGTATTGATATATTTGTTTTACTTGTTTGTTTTTCCTAAACGTATATAGGTTTTCTAATCAAATAAATATTAGCCTTTATGGGCTTCCCAGGGTTCTCAGTGGTAAAGAATCTGACTGGCAGTGCAGGAGACACAGGAGACATTGGCTCAGTCCCTGGGTTGTGATCATTCCCTGGAGGAGGAAATGGCAATCCACTCCAGTTTTCTTGCCTGAAAAGTCTCACGAACAGAGGAGCCTGGCAGGCTACAGTCCATGGGTCACAAGAAGTTGGACACAGCTGAGCACACACATACCCCTCTATAATGTTTAAGAATATAAAAAAATATAAATTTGTGTGCAATAAAATTTGAATTATGACCTTGACAAAATTTATTTTTATATATTAACAATAATTAACTTTTTGTAATGTGCCAATTTAAATAGAATTTCCAAGATCTTTGGGTAGTTTAAAACTTTAAACTAACATTAATCTAATCTGTGTGTTAATCTTGGGATACCTAAATAGCTTCTAACTAAGATACAATTCTGAAATTTTGGTTACTAAACATTATCTTAAGTTTATATGCTTTTTGTTTTTTAAAAATATGCTATAGAAAGGCTACATCTTTGGGTCATGTTAATGAATATGTTCACATTTAGTACAATAAGGTGTGACAAGAATGTGTATAGTTATTGTAAAAAGTTGTGTTATATATGTTTATGAGCTTTGCTGGTTTGCTTCATACTTATTTATATTAAATAATTTTCAATTATTTAAGGTCCTTCAATTTTATAGGGGGAAGGCAATGGCACCCCACCCCAGTACTCTTGCCTGGAAAATCCAATGGACGGAGTAGCCTGGTGGGCTGCAGTCCATGGGGTCGCTAACAGTCGGACAGACTGAGCGACTTCACTTTCACTTTTCTCTTTCATGCATTGGAGAAGGAAATGGCAACCCACTCCAGTATTCTTGCCTGGAGAATCCCAGGGATGGGGGAGCCTGGT
>SJYX01006930.1:74481-124074 GCA_006410675.1 Oreotragus oreotragus
AAAATAAAGTCTGACACTGTTTCCACTGTTTCCTCATCTATTTCCCATGAAGAATTTCATTCTTTTTATGGCTTATTAATATTCCATTGTGCATATATATTGCATCTTTATCCATTCATGTGTTAATGGATATTTCATTTGCTCCCATGTCTTGGCTATTGTAACAAGTGCTGGTATGAACATTGGAGTGCATGAGTTCTTTCAAATTAGAGTTTTCTGCAGATATCTGTCCAGGAATGGTACTGCTGGATCACATGGCAACTCAATTTTTAGTTTTTTTGAGGATGTTTCATACTGTTTTCCGTAGTGGCTGCATCAATTTATATTCCCATCAACAGCATCCAAATTCCTGCACTGTTGGTTCTCATTTGCATTCTCTGGATCCTATACAACAACAAATCTGACACTGGAGAAGAAAGGAAAGATAGTGTTTTACTTTTTTTGGACCTCCTGGTTGAGAAGACTAATCAAAAGGCAATAAAATCAAGGTAAACTGAACAGAGCCCTATTTTCAAAGCTGATTCTGCCAGAGACAAGGACAAAAATTTTGGGAGCCAGCACAAGCTGTACAAGCAGCCAAAAAAGGGGTAGAAGTTGAAAAGAGATGAATATTTTGTGGAAATGACCCTCAGAAGAACACAAAGTTGATGAATTTGAGTTTGCATGACTTTAGGGAAAAAAAAGAAAAAAAGAGGACCTGAATCAGGATCCACATTTTGTCGCCTTTTACCACTTAGGCCAGAGACTGTGCAAGGCTCTTGGAAGTCTCTCTAGAGTAGATGAGAAAGCTTGATCTCCTCTAAGTAGGGGGAGAAGGTTGGGGGATTGTAGGCTGGTGGTAGACTTTGTTGTTTTGTGTTACTCAGAGACACTCACCGTTTCGGTGATCATGTTCTAGTTTTTTTAGAGAAATCATCCTCCATCTTACTTCTAATCCACATAACTTATTACATAATAATTACATAATCNAGACTGTGCAAGGCTCTTGGAAGTCTCTCTAGAGTAGATGAGAAAGCTTGATCTCCTCTAAGTAGGGGGAGAAGGTTGGGGGATTGTAGGCTGGTGGTAGACTTTGTTGTTTTGTGTTACTCAGAGACACTCACCGTTTCGGTGATCATGTTCTAGTTTTTTTAGAGAAATCATCCTCCATCTTACTTCTAATCCACATAACTTATTACATAATAATTACATAATCCACATAGCTGATTCCCCTAAACAGTTTAAGATTAAGACTTGGTGCAGGTGGTCTACTTGGGAGGTAATTTCAAGGAGAGAGGGAGTAGGAAGAATGGTATATGGAATGAGGAAAGGCCGATTGAGAATGAGTTACCAAGCTGGTTACTGTGAGCAACTGGGTTTCAACCATTTCAAAGATCCTCTGAGTTGGGATGTTGGGGAATTAATCTATTATCCTCATCTCTATTTGGTTGAATATTGCAACTAGGGATGTTAATTCCTCTGTGTTTCGAGCCTGTGAGTGTGTGTGGGTTGAGCAAACTCCTCAAGCTTTGGAAAGCCTTTAGGCATAAATGTACAGAAACACAGGGCAAATTGCTTGAGGTGGGATGGATTCAGGATGCACAGAAGTTTCTATCACAGTTGAAGCTGAGATGAGAGGGACAAGGTGATGTGACAGAAGTCTAACGTGTCTGCTACAATAGCTTAAGTGGTATTGATCCCCCACTTTGTTTCAGGAGTGGGAATATAATTTAAATGGAAAATCAGAATATTGTGTCCCCTATGTGATTGCTTTAGGAAAAGACATGTCACCCTGGGTTTTCCCAGTGGCTCAGCAGGTAAAGAATGCCATCAGCAATGCAGGAAACACAGGAGATGCAGGTTTGATCCCTGGGTCAGAAAGATTCCTTTGGAGAAGGAAATGGCAACCTGCTCCAGTATTCTTGCTTGGAAAACCCCACGGACAGAGGAGCCTGGCAGGCTACAGTCCAAAGTGTTGCAAAGGGTTGGACATGTCTAAGCACTCGGGCAAATCACCCTGTTTGAATTAGAGTCAGGTCCAGGACTTCTCCACACTCACCCTTCCCCAACCCTCATGTCAGTTTTCCGTTGCTTATAATAAAAAGAAACATGACAGAGGCAGAATCTCCAGTTAGACAGGGACTTGGAGAATGAAGGAGACGCCAAGAATGTCTTAGTGGAAAGGTGCCCACCTTGCAGATGGGCAGTTATGGAAACTAAACTCCTTTATCAAGCAAGGAGTCACAAAGCTGTTGAGTTGTCCACCTGGAATCTCTTCTTGTCCACCTGGAAATTTCACTCTCTTCCCCTGTAGCTGTAGCACTGAGTCACTTGATTGTCACTTGGATTTTTAGTTTCTGGTCCCTTTTTGGAGAGCTCAATTATGCATCTAAAAAAGATGTTTATTAAATTTGCTGAGAGTTTTTAGACATTTGCAGCAGAAGAGTTTTCTGCTTGTGTCCTATATTATTCCTCTTTCCTTCCTTGTCTGCCTTCTTTATGATATTTGGATGTTTTAAAGAATTCTATTTTATTTGTCTACAGACTTTTTTAGCTAGACCTCTTAACATTATTATTATTATTATTATTATTTTTGGTGACTGCTTGACATAAAAATGTATAAACCATGAAACTTTCTTATAAATCAATTAAATTTCCCTCCAGTATCCCTTCCAGTAAATGTCATATGTATTACATCTAAATGTATTATAAATCCCACAAGGCAATGATTAATAAGTGTTTTAAATGGTCATGTATTTTTTTAAAGAGAGGAAAAATTAGTCTTTCATATTTACCCATAGTAACAATATATAAAGCTCTTTGTTNATGGCATCACCAACTCAATGGACATGGGTCTGGGTGGACTCCAGGAGTTGGTGATGGACAGGGAGGCCTAGCGTGCTGTGGTTCATGGGGTTGCAAAGAGACACAACTGAGCGACTGAACTGAGCTGAATTGGGTTGAGCTTATGCCTTTGAAAGGATGTTCTATTTTATCCAGCATTTTGTATATTTAATAGTGGGAATGTTTTTCAAGTTATCTAATAGTGTGCCCTATTGCTCCTTGAATCCCTTTTCTCATATTCTTCATATCAATTAAGCTTTTTTGTTCTATGTCTCAGCAAGAACAATTTGGCTTCCTATATCTACTTCCATTGCTATTACTCTAGCACCAGTCATGATTCATGCCTCCCTAATTCATTCCTTTGTCTTCTTGCATCTCAAAACTCCATTCTCCATGTAGCTGTCTAGTATAAACCAGGTAACATCACTTCCCTGCTTACAACTACTTAATAACTTCTTGGAATAAAGTCCAGCCTCATTACTATGTCATTTAAGATCCTTCCTGACCTGAATCTTGTCTTCTCTAGCGTTGTGCCATACTACGCTACTCTTCTTGCACTAAACTGCAGTTACACAGGCCTGTTTAACTGACCTTAGCGAGTTCTTTTCTTCCTTCCTCTGCTTGTAATGCTCCTGAAAGCTTCTCATGGCTCTCTCTCTGAGTTCTTAGCTTAAACGTCACCGCTTTAAAGATGTTTTCACTGGCCACCTTATCCAAAGTAATCATCCTAGTTTTTTTCCTCATACCAGATTCTATTTTCATTATTGTGTTTTTATATTTGGAAGTTTCACAAAGACAAAGTGACTCATGTTCACTCTTGTATCCCTGATACCCAGGAGTGACTGGTACATATTAGACACTGAGTGAATACATTGAGGAATCTAGTCAAAGCTATGGTTTTTCCAGTAGTCATGTATTGATGTGAGAGTTGGACCATAAAGAAAGCTGAATGCCAGAGAATTGATGATTTTGAACTGTGGTGTTGGAGATGACTCTTGAGAGTTTCTTGGACTTCAAGGAGATCAAACCAGTCAATCCCAAAGGAAATCAGTCCTGAATATTCATTGGAAGGACTGATGCTGAAGCTGAAACTCCCAATACTTTGGCCACCTGATGCAAAGAACTGACTCATTGGAAAAGACCCTGTTGTTGGGAAAGGTTTAAGGCAGGAGAAGGGAATGACAGAGGATGAAATGGTTGGATGACATCACCAGCTCTATGGACATGAGTTTGAGCAAGCTCCGCGAGTTGGTGATGGACAGGGAAGCCTGGCATGCTGTAGTCCATGGGGTTGCAAAGTGTCAGACATCACTGAGTGAACTGAACAGAATGAATACATTGAGGAAATCCTCTGTGAATAAAACATAGAGGCCTTAATTTGCAAGGAGGTGGGCTTTAATTAGCACCAAAATACATTGAGTTACAGGCAAAAAGCAAAATGGATAGTGGATGAATTCTCAGAAACAGATGTCCTGGAGCAGGTTCATGTAACAAAAATCGTCTTTCAGCGTCTTCGGTTGGCACACCTGACTGGAGACAATGCTGAACTACATGAAGGACTGCCGCTCTCTCAATAAAGAGAATACCCCCCCAAAAAAAGAAAGTGGGAGAGAGACGGGGAACACGTCTCCAAACTACAACTCCCGACAGGCCCCGCGTGAACTCTCCCACTGGGAGGTGGTGCCGGTCTCCGCCCAGTGGGGCTCGGGCTTCGGTCCCGCCCCTCTCCGCTCCCCGCCGTCGCCCTCCCCCAGGGTTGTGGCCACGCGCAGCGGCGGTGGTTGTTCCGCTTCCCCTCTGGCCTGGGCCGTCGCCATTGCCGAAGGCTCCCTGCCCTCCCCTCCTGGCGCCCGCGGGGCTCGGCTGCCGCCTGGCCTAGCGGTAGCAGCGGCTGCGCTCCAGCGCGGCCCCTCTTCCCGCCCCGCTTCCCCTTCCCTCCCCTCCCCGCCCCGCGTCGCGCGCTTGCTCGGGGCGGCTCCGGAGCCCGCCGGGAGCTCGGCCGGAGGCTCCTCGCTGGGGCGGGGACGTTTCCTCGCCTAGGGTAAGTGTGCAGACAGGCCGGGACGCGGGCCGTCGTTCTCATTCCTCCTCGCTTCTACGCGGCCTGGCCGGCGTGAGCGGCCCGGGGCAGCTGACCTGCCCCGCGCCGGCCCGGGAAGCCGCCACCTGCGTGCCTGGAGCCGCAACTCTTGGGGCGGTGGCTCATTGTCTGCGCCCTCGGGCTGTTTTCTTCTCCGGCTCTAGCCTGAAATGGGAAGCTTGCTGGGCTGGTGAGATCTAACTCTTCCTGGACCCGGCCCTGCCCTGAACCGTGTCGCGCCACCGTCTCTGCCCTCTGCTGATCTCCCTTCCCTCGCGTTTCAGCCGCCTTTTCTTCATTTACTTTATTTTTCGGCGAAACGTCTCGGGTTTAATTCCTTGATTTTTTCGTACCTTACAGAGTCCCAGCTCCTTATCTCTCTGGTCATCCCAGTTTCTTTACCGAGGCACACTGTCTAAAGCCGCTTCATTCTTTTCTAAACTGCAATCTGTGATCTCTTCCATATTCCGCATCAGTAGAAAACGAATAGTTTTCCGAGGGTTTGAGAGCCTCCTTTTAAAAACAGAACTTTCGGGTCTTCTCGTGATTCCTTTTGATCCTCCGCCAGGAGGTGAATATTTGCTTCTTTAGGTAACTTAGCTGAAGGTTGGCTTTCACCATGTTTAGCTTTCTTTAAAACAACACATACACACAAAACGTTGTCGAATATTCCTCAGTGGACTCAACCTTTTGACTCATTCTTTAAAGATAGAGTCATCCAAGAGCTGAAGAGTGGAAAGCAATTGCCGTTGTCGTCAGCTGTAGGGTTGTACTACCGGCCCTGTATCTTATCTTTAATGGGAATACTCTGGGCAGTGCGAACGTGATTTCTTTCCTCCTTGATAAATAATGCCAACTCCTATTGGTTTAGTTATCTCAGATTTATTTTACAAGTGATCTCTGTTTTTTTGTTTTCTTTCTCAACCTCTGTAAAAAGACAATCAAAATGGTTAGGCCTAAAATTAGACTCCCACGAGCTGTGTTTTGGATCAAGGTTGTTCACGTCACGTTTTTTCCCCTGCTCTGTTTGACTCTTCCGCTCTTGCAAGTAGGCAGGATATTGAAATGTAGAAGAATTTGCTCTGGGGGTTTTGTTGTTGTACGGTTATTCAAAAGAATAACATTAAATAAAGTTAGATTGGGATGAAGACAGTGAATGGTAATTTTTAAAGCAGGTTAGAACTTGTCAACTTTTCCAGGAGCTCTGTGGCTTTTGTAAATCACACTCATAATCCTTTCTATATATTTTGTATGTATCTATGAAAAAATATATATCTAAGTGAAGCGTTTGTTCATGTTCATCTCTTAAGGGTATTGATTTAAGGCAGCTCTTAAATCCTTAGTTTTTAAATCTTTCTTGTTTTAATTAGCCAGAAACACAGACTTCCATTATGAAAAATGAACCTTAAAATGTTTCTGACCTGTAACATATGTAGGTCTTAAACCCACTTTCAAGTTTTGGTGAAAGAGGTTGACCTAAATTCAGTGTATTTTCAGGACTGTCATTTTGGTAGCGTCAGTTGTCCTTAATTCATTGAGAGGTCTTCTTGGCCTAAGGAGTTAAGGTCTAGAAATGTTGGAGTGTGCAAGTGGATGTGTTGATGTCAGCTTCTCTGCCAGTGCTTTCTATAAGCAGATACTTCTACTGAGGAAGAGTTCTGGGTATTCTGCTTCTCTTAGGGCCCTGATTCCAGTTTACAATTATTCAGAATTATTCTTCTGGACTTTTGACATTAAATGCTAACCTTGCAAACCCAAATTCATAAAGTCTGTAATTGTAGTCTGTCTACTGAACAAATGAATAGGGGTTCCTATGATTCTCTAGTCTTTTTGATGGGCAGATTTCCAAGCAGACATGGTTAGCAGTGGTGTATGTATCTTTTCAATTATAATTTTTTTTAAGAGAAAACTTGGAACTTGTTCAGGTAGCTGGATAAACATTCATTTATTCTTTTTTTTTTTTTTTTAATTTTTTTTTGGCTATGCTGTGTCTTCATTGCTGCAGTTGGGCTTTCTCTAGTTCACTGAATGGGGGCTACTCTCCAGTTGCGGTATGCAGGCTTCTCATTGGGATGGCTTCTTTGTTGAGCATGGGGGGCTTCAGTAATTGTGGCTTGCCTGCTTAGTTACCCTGAGGCATGTGGAATCTTTCTGGACCAGGGATGGAACCTGTGTCCCCTGCCTTGGCAGGTGGATTCTTTACCCTTGGACCAGCAGGGAAGTTCTCTATTCTTTTTTAGAAGAGAGAGATCTTGTTATTCTGGAATAGCTTGGGATAAAATAGGTAGATATTGTTAAATTCTTCCTATGTTTAATCTGTCTATATTGATTATTCTAGTATTTGAATATAACATTTCTTTTGGCTTTCTGAATTTTCTACTTTTGATTAACATGTGAAAGTGCACCTTGTTTTCAGGTCTTTAAGGCTTTGGCATTCTGATCAATTTGTTTTTAAACGCTCTTGCAGTTAGTTACAGGGCTAATTCCAGACTAATCAAGGAGAGTGTTAAGTTACTCGCAAATCTGAGTTGTCTTTTGTATCCTTCTTGTATCTTGGTAGAAGCAGAAAGAGATGCAAAAAAAAAAAAAAAGAAAATAGAATAAAGAAAAAAATAGCCCCTGTTGCCTTGAAAAATACTATTTTCTTCTGTGATAAGAATTGAGTGTCACCACTTCTTCATTTTAGGAGCACTAACCTGAGTAAGAATAGTTAGTTTGAATATTCAGGCCACGTTTCAGAGGTCTAGCCTATTATCTCTAAGGTATATTAGTACTTGTCATTCCAGGTATCAAAAGTGGTTGGGAGCTGGAGACCTGGGTTTGAATCCTAGCTCTTGGACTTGACTCTGGACAAGATACATATTCTTTTCAGACTTGATTTTTTCAATCTGTTATATGAGGATTAATAATAATAACAATATAATACAAATTTCATAAGGCTGTTTGGAGCAAATGAGAAATACAGGGAAAATTACTTAGCAAATGCTGTGCTTACATGATTAATAAATGTTAATTAATATTCTATTCTAAAATGTGTTTTATATTGAGTTGCTTCTGCAAAAAATGTTATACCTAGAAACTTAGATTTAAGACTGCTTTCTGAAAGTGGTTGGAATCTCAGGACCACATTTTTGAGACCATAACTGTTAAAAATTACTTTTCAGGGAAAAAAAAAGTTTCATCAATGAAATCAAATATAGGTTTTTTTAAAATACATATTTCTCAGGTTTTAAAATAGTCACATTTCTCATAGAAAATTTAGAAAGTAAACTATTAAACAGGACAAAAATTACTATACAAAAATCACTTTAGCCCTCAGAGATAACCATAATTATAACAGAATAGTGAGTTTTTCCCCCTTATTTTAAAATTAAATTTCAAAGGTAGTCAGTTCATGCTTATCACAAAAGACTCAAGCAAGTCAGCTATTTAGAGTAAAAAGTGAAAATTACTTTTCTTACTTTCTAGTCGCATTTCTTATAGGTACCCACTGTTAGCAATTTTGTTTTCTTTATGCAATTAGAAATAAACACAGTGTGTGTGTAATCTTAATTTTTTTTAATAAGAAAATCTAATTGTTATAAATTCTTTTCCATCTCAGTACTTGTCTTACCTCATGTTTGTAACAGTCATGCAATATTATATTCTTTTCTTGTACTTAATTATTTATGGTTATTTGTTACTTCCACTTTTGGGCAACTAAAAGTGGAGGTTTAGTAAACTTACTTATATCTTTGTGCACATGCATATGTATAGAAGTATTTCCATAAAAAGGATTCTTAAGTGTGCATTTTACGTTTTAATAGATGCCAAATTGCCTTCCTAAAAGGTCATACTAATCTATACTTCTTTATTGAATTGCAGGAGCTCTTTACACATAGTAGATATTAATGCTTTAAGAGTATATTTTCCATTTTACCTTTATCAAAAAACAATCTATATTTTCTTTTGGTACTTTAATAATTGTATTTGACTCTTAATACTTCAGGATTATTTTTTTGGTGCAAAGTGGGGTAAGAGTTTGGCTACTGAAATAAAATATGGGTATAAAATATTTCAGGACTTTGAGGTTGATATTTCAGGACTTTGAGGTTGGTGTAAAAATTTGTCACATGATAGGGATTCAGAGAGGAATATTTTAATAGTTTTATTTTAAGCATCACATCTGAAAAGGAGGGAGAAATACCCTCTTTTGGCTCCTAGTTCTTGGCATCTACCTAATTCATCCTCAGCCTTCAAATGTCAGCTTTTGAGTATAGCTTTCTTTGGGAGTCTTCCCTGATTTCTGATATGATTTAGATATTCTTATTGCTTTTATATGTTTTCTTAACACATTGATCCATAATCTTTCTTTGGAGTGTGCTGAAAGGATGAGTTATTCATTTGGAAATGAGAATTATATCTCAATTTTTGTCAATTGAAACTAATCAAAAAGGAGATATAAAGAACTCTAGTTTTGGTTAAAATTGAAACACATATATACATAGGGCTTCCCATGTGGCGCCAATGGTAAAGAACCCGCCTCCAGTGCAGGTTAGAGGTAACAGACTCTGGTGGATCCCTGAACTGGGAAGATCCCCTGGAGGAGGGCACAGCAACCCACTCCTGTATTCTTGCCTGGAGATTTCCATGGACAGAGGAGCCTGGTGGGCTGCAGTCCATATTGGGTCACGCAGAAACCCACTCCAATATTCTTGCCTGGAGAGTCCCATGGACAGAGGAGCCTGGCGGACTGCGGTCCATATTGGGTCACGCAGAAACCCACTCCAGTATTCTTGCCTGGAGAGTCCCATGGACAGAGGAGCCTGGCGAGCTGCAGTCCATACTGGGTCACGCAGAAACCCACTCCAATATTCTTGCTTGGAGAGTCCCATGGACAGAGGAGCCTGGCGGGCTGCAGTCCTTATGGGGTTGCACAGAAACCCACTCCAGTATGCTTGCCTGGAGAATCCCATGGACAGAGGAGCCTGGCGGACTGCGGTCCATATTGGGTCACGCAGAAACCCACTCCAGTATTCTTGCCTGGAGAGTCCCATGGACAGAGGAGCCTGGCGGGCTGCAGTCCATATGGGTCACACAAAAACCCACTCCAGTATTCTTGCCTGGAGAGTCCCATGGACAGAGGAGCCCGGCGGGCTGTAGTCCATATAGGGTTGTGCAGAATTGGAGACGACTGAAGTGACTTAGCACAGCACATATATACATATGCGTTCAGGGCTCTTTTAACCTACGTTACTGACTTCTTCCTAACATTTTTCTGATTACACTATTATCTTGTAGTTAATATTTTTTCATGTAAATATTTAGTAAGTTCTGGGAAAATAGAGGTTTTATTTTAATCCTTATTTCATAGCTGCATTTTAAGATATAATCTCAGCTTTTAAAAAATTAATTCCTAGTCTCAGATTCCCTGGCAATCCAGTGGTCAGGACTCTGTGTTTTCTTTGTGTTTCTTTGGGGAACTGAGATCTCAAGAGCCGCATGGTGTGTCCAAAAATTAAAAAAAAATTAATTCCTATGCTTTTTAATTTTGAGAGTTGGTTTATAAAGCAAAAATGTTACATAATAACCACATGAACAACAAGAGTTGGAGTAAAACTTTTAGACACAATTTCAGTTTCTCTAAAGATCAGGTTATTAAAGAATAAAAAGTTACATTGGCAGATATAATAGTAAAAATATAGCCAGGTGTTTGATGGAGTATCTGTTGTAAATTCTTTCTGAACTTTTTCACCTTCCCTATTAAATATTTGAAAAGAATGAAGTTTTTTTTTAAAAAAACAAACATCGCCTATGAATGACTGCTGTTAATACAGTATTTTGATATTTCTTTATATTTTGTATGTGTACATAATTACTTTTCTGAAATTTTAGAATCATATTTTGTGAAATTTGCTATCTTGATTTTTTTTTAACTTAGCATTAAATCTTGACAGTTTCCTTCTGTTTATTTATTTTTTAATTTTAATTTTTACTTTATTTTACTTTACAGTACTGTATTGGTTTTGGCATACATTGACATGAATCCGCCGTGGGTGTACATGAACTCCCAAACATGAACCCCCCTCCCACCTTCCACCCCACATCATCCCTCTGGATCATTCCCAGGCACCAGTCCCAAGCATCCTACATCCAGCATTGAACATAGACTGGCGATTCGTTTCTTATATGATAGTATACATATTTCAATGCTATTCTCCCAAATCATCCCACCCTCTCCCTCTCCCTCAGAGTCCAAAAGTTTGCTCTACACCTCTGTGTCTCTTTTGCTGTCTTGCATACCGGGTCCTCATTAAATCTTGATGGTTTCCTTCTGTTCTTAAAAATTATTTTTTTAATGATTTTTTTAATGTTTGCCTAATGTTCTATTGTACAGCTATGCCTTAGTTTCACTGTTTTCTTATTGGCCAATGTGTAATATATTCCAGTATTTTATACAAATAATTCTGTAGTGAATATCTTTTTATTTTTCCCTGATTATTTAGAATATTTTCTTAGAAATGGAATTACTGAATGAAAGCGTATAAACATTTAAAAGTATTAAGCTACACTTCAGAAATATTGTATGTGTATTATCACTAGTTTTGTGAGTCTCATTTTGTTGCTGTTGTCCTTGAAACAACCATCATTCTTAATGAAATTATTAAATTTGCTTAAATTTTTTTATTGCTGGGCAAATAAATTAGTTTGATATGCATTTCTTGTTTAAATTATAGTTTTGTTTTTGTGGATTTGGTTTGGTTTATTATTTCTGATAAATATACAGAAGTAACTAGATTTTCTTTTTTTAGTAAGTTCTCTTTAAAAATTTTTTTTACACTATTTTAAAAGTTCGTTTCCATTCACAGTTCTTATAAAACATTTGCTACAATCTGTGTGTTGCATGAAACACCCTTGAGCCTATCTTACACCCAGTAGTTTGTACCTGTAGAAATAACTAGATTTTTGTGTTCACGATTATTTTTATTATCTTTCTGGATTTCAGTAAAATTTTATTTACTTTTGTTTTCCAGGTTCCTTGTCTTACCTAAAAATAATAGTAACTTTTGCTTTATTTCCAATAGTTACAGTATTTATTTTAGCTCTTTATTACATTGATTAGAATCTCCAAGATTGTCTTGGAATGTCTCTGGTATTTTTACAGTTAAGGATGACTACAGCTGTTGGTTTTAGATTAAAATTCCTTGTTATTTATTTTCCTTTTTATAAAAAAGAATTGTCTTATGAATTTTATCAAATGTTTTTATAACAGGTGATGGTAAGGTTTTTCTTTTACTACTTAAAAAAGTATGTAAATAAATTTGCTAATAACATTCCCAAGATACTCAAAGACCTATATTATGAGGAACCAAACTTGTTAGTCAAGTGTACAGAATTTATTGAAAGAGTAGAAGAGAATCTTATAGGAATTTTTAATTTAATAAGAATACACAGTCCATATGGTAACGTCTGTAGTCTATGGAGAAATCCTTACTTACTCTCATGCATCAGCTTTGATAAATTTGCGTCTAATATTTTTTAAGATATTCAAATTTATTATATGGGTATATGTAAATTTTTATGTGGTGTTCATTTCCATCATTTATTAGTGATTTTGTTATTTTTCTTAATTTGATTTGCCAAATGTTTTCTTAGTAATTTTTAATAAGAAACTTTGAGATTCATTCTGTTAATTTTCTGTGTTCTGATTTTCTAACTTCTGCTTTTTCTTTTGTTCCTCCTTTTTTTTGTTGTTATACTTTTTCTAACTTAGTAAATTCTTAGTTCTCTCTCTTTTTTATTTAATGAACACATTTAATGCCCTTAATTTGCCTCTGAGTACGGCTTTGCATTCTAAAATGCCTCTGAATGATTTTCTTGTATTCATTGCTTTCCAAATAGTTGGTAGTTCTAATTTGATTACCTCTTTGACTCAGGAGGTACTTGGTACAGTTCTGTTCACTCTTAACATTCTTTCATTGTCAGTGACTCTGGTTTTTTAAAATACTTTTGAGTTTATTGAGGGTTTCTTTGTGACTTAAAGCATAATCCAGTTTTCTAAATGATCTTTGAAAACTCACAAAGAACATTTTCTATTTGCACATACAGTTTACATACACACATGTATCTGTCCATCTTTATTCAAATTGTCTTACTCCTTATTAATAGTTTTTATTAACGATAAGACTTAGCCTTTATTAAGTTTTTAATCTTAATCTGTCAAAGACTGAGAGGTAGCATTGTTTCTGAATAGTTTATGCTTACTTATATTGCGGCCTTTATGTTTGTTTCTTCTGCCTGAATACTGTCTTCCTTTCATATGTCACTGCTTTAAAGAAGCCTTACCTGATCAGCCATCTAATATAGCCTCCCCTGCCCTTGCTCAGTATCTAACTTTTTGTCCCTTTGTGTTTTTCTTTATAGCACTTCCACCCGAATTTATTTTTTCATTTACTTGTTTATTTCTTTGCTGTTATTCTGTTCAGAACTTAGAACAAGTGTGTATGCAGTATGAATGTGTTTGTTGAGTAAAGGGTGCCCAGTTTTTTAATGATTTTTATTTTAAAAAAATTAATAGACTTCATTTTATACCATTTTAGATTCACAAAAAAATTGAGCAAAAAGTACAGAGAGCTCTCATATACCCTGATCTACCCTCTCCCTTAGCTTCCCCAACCATCATTATGCATTATGTGGTATGTTTGTTACGATTGATGCACCACTGTATATCACTATCAATCAAAGCTCATAATTTAAATTAGGATTCACTTTTGATGATTAATATAATGAGTATTGGATATTGATAAATGGTGGATAAATGCCACGTATCCTTCATTACAGTATCATACAGAATAGTTTCTCAGCTCCTAAAATTCCCTGTGCTCCTCTTATTTTTCCCTCCTTTTTCGCTAATCCTTGTCAACTACTGATGCTTTAAATGTCTCCATAGTCTTGCTTTTTCCAAAATGTCATATAGTTCGTTTATACAATACGTAACCTTTTCAGCTTCTTTCACTTAACAATATGCATTTGAGTTTCATTCATTATTTTTTTATGGCTTAATAGCTCATTGCTTTTCTGTGCTTAATAATACTCCATTGTTGGAATATACCACAGTTTGTCTATCCACTTACCTACTGAAGGACATCTTGGTTGCTTCCACCTTTGGCAGTTATGAGTAAAGCTGCTATGTAAACATCCATGTTTGGGTTTTGCATGGGTATAAGTTTTCAGCTGATTAGAGTAAATAGCAAGGAAAACTATCGCTGTATTGTACGGTAAGAATGTATTTAGTTTCGTAAGAATCTGCTAAGACTGTTTTTCAAAGTGACTGAACCATTTTGCTTTCCCAGCAGCAATGAATGAGAGTTCCTGCTGCTCAAATCCTCATCAGCATTTAATGTTATTCGTGTTTTGGATTTTAACCATTTAAATAGATGTGTAGTGCTGTCTTACTGTTGCAGTTTGCAATTCCCTAATGAATGAGGCTGAGCGTCTTTATTTCAGATGTTTCTTTTGCAGATATTTTCCCCTACTCTGTCTGTGGCTTGTCTGATGATTTTTATCATGTTTTTGGTATAATATTATTGATGCATGTTTAAGTTCCGTACTACTAAAGGTCTGCATTCCACCTAATCAATAAAAATTTGTCACATTTAATCTGAGTCTTTTATTTTACTTAAATTCATATCAGTCCTGTTCTTTGTTCAGTAAATTATTAGCCATCTTTTTCTTTCCGTGCCACTTGTAGTTGTAGCTCTTTTAAATTATAACTACTGAACTACTAAAATAGTTTTAATCTAAAATGAATACTGAAAACATATATGTGTATTGTCATAATTTTGTTGAGTGTGTTTCTGTTATTTTTTAATGGCTCATTGCTACTGCTTCTGCATTTTTGTGAAATATGCATATGTAAAGTTATCATCTTAACCAATTTTAGGTGAAGTTAACTATTAAACAACATGAGTTTGAATTGCCCGGGTCCTCTTATGCCTGTTTTTTTTTTTTTTTAAATTTCTCAATAGTAAATACTATAGTACAGCACTATTCAAGGTTGGTTGAATCCTAGGATGCAGAACCACAGATACAGAGGAACTTTGGATTTGGAGAAACCATATTATGGAGAGCTAGACTGTGGGTTATACTCAGATTTTTTACTGTGTGGAGGGTTGTGCCCCCAACCCCAAGCTGTTCAGAGTCAACCATATGCAGTTCTTTGGCATTAAGTACATTTACATTGTACAACCATCATTACCATCCATCTCCAGAATTTTTCATCTTTGCTAACTGAATCTTGGCACTCATTAAATGCTGACCCCTCTATTCCTCTCTATCCACAACCCCTCATGACTGTGTCTAATCTACTTTGTCTTATGATTTTGCCATTTCCAGGTGATTCATATAAGTAGAATCATACAGTGTTTGTCCTTTTGTGGCTGCATATTTTCAAGGTTCATCCTTACAGTGTTTATGGGGCTTCCCTGGTAGCTCAGCTGGTAAAGAATCTGCCTGCAATTCAGGAGACCCTGGTTCAATTCCTGAGTTGGGAAGATCCCCTGGAGAAGGGATAGGCTAACCACTCCAGTATTCTTCGGCTTCGCTAGTGGCTCAGATGATAAAGAATCCACCTGCAATGCAGGCGACCTGGGTTTGATCCCTGGGTTGGGAAGATTCCCTGGAGGAGGGCATGGCAACCCACTCCAGTATTCTTGCCTGGAGAATCCCCATGGACAGAATAGCCTGGTGGGCTACAGTCCATGGGGTCACAAAGAGTTGGACAGGACTGAATCACTAAGCACAGCACGTACCTGAAGCTTCATACTTTATTTTTTCATTTCNAAGATTCCCTGGAGGAGGGCATGGCAACCCACTCCAGTATTCTTGCCTGGAGAATCCCCATGGACAGAATAGCCTGGTGGGCTACAGTCCATGGGGTCACAAAGAGTTGGACAGGACTGAATCACTAAGCACAGCACGTACCTGAAGCTTCATACTTTATTTTTTCATTTCCAAAAATATTTTTGGTTACTTTTAGTTCTGTTTTCTTCTTTGGAAACACTTGTAGTCATTAGGTTAGCTTATCATTTCTGTCTTTTGTGTGAGCTTCTCAAATGTTTGTCTTTATCACTCATTTGATTTTCCTTTATCACCTCCAGTGTCGGCTTTACTTCTGCTATTAAAATATAGTTTCTTTGCATCTTTAAAAAATTTACTCCATTCCTTTTTTTGCTAAATTACCCTCATTTCATCTTGGTCTTTTTTCTTTATATATGCCTGTTTCATGGAGTTTGCCAAACAGTGTTTAAAACTTAATTTTGTGTCCTGAATTAATTCACCTTCTAAGTTAAATTCTACTTTTATGAAAAGTAATTTTCTCTATTTCTTGTGCTGCATTATTGTTGGGATCAGTGTTGGATTTTTTTTTTCTGCTTATTCTTCCTTTTTCTTTTTTAAATACTTATTTTTATTTTCTTATTTATTAGGTTTCCCAGGTGGCTCAGTGGTAAAGAATCCCCCTGCCAAAGTAGGAGATGTAGGTTTGATCACTCGGTCAGGAAGGTCCCGTGGAGAAGGAAATGGCACCCCATTCTAGTATTCTTACCTGAGAAATTGCATGGACAGAGAAGTCTGGCTGGCTCCAGTCCATGGGGTCACAAGAAGAACTGGACACAACTGAGCAACTAAACAATAAACAGCTTATTTATTTGGCTCTGCTGGGTCTTAGTTTCTGCATCTGGGATCTAGTTCCCAGACCAGGGGATCAAACCCCTGTGCCTGGAAGCAATGTGGAGCCTTAGCCACTGGACCACCAGGGAAGTCCCCTGCTTATTCATCCTTGAATGGTAGCTGCTATCTGTTACCTGATACTCATTTATTGGAAACGTTTGTGGGATTGATTGTCCTTGCCTCTACAGTTGGCTAGGGTTCTGGTTGAAACCTCTTCTTAGGTGTGTTGCTGAAGGATAAATACACACAGCTCCTAGCCTGAGTCCCAGTGATTAATTGGCATTCATCTAATAGGGTAATTCTGGGCTAGGATGGTAGGGTCTTACCTTACCTTGATTTCTAGCCTGTGCTTCTTTTAAGGCTCTTACTGATTCTAATCTTGTACCCACTACACAACACTTCTCTTGTATAAATACACCTCTCAGGTGTGGGAATTCAGGTTTTTTATGCCATTTTACAGCTCCACCTGAACTTTTTATCCATAGAGACACATAGAAAGTTACTCGTTCTCTGGAACTTGCATGGCAGTCTCCTAAATGTATATAGAAAGATTAGAAGAGATGATGAGGAACTCTAGCTGCCATAGAACTCACCTCTATTTAGCGAGAAATGAGTTAACAAGGGTGACTAACCAGCTTGTTTCTTTGAGGCAAACTTTGGGTCTCCAAATTAAAGGATGGCTAGCAGAGAGGAATTAAAAGACACTCTTTGGAAGGAAAGTTATGACCAACCTAGATAGCATATTGAAAAGCAGAGATATTACTTTGCCAACAAAGGCCCGTTTAGTCAAGGCTGTGGTTTTTCCAGTGGCCATGTATGGATGTGAGAGTTGGACTGTGAAGAAAGCTGAGCTCCGAAGAATTGATGCTTTTGAACTGTGGTGTTGGAGAAGACTCTTGAGAGTCCCTTGGACTGCAGGGAGATCCAACCAGTCCATCCTAAAGGAGATCAGTCCTGGGTGTTCGTTGGAAGGACTGATGCTGAAGCTGAAACTCTAATACTTTGGCCATCTCATGCGAAGAGTTGACTCATTGGAAAAGACCCTGATGCTGGGAGGGATTGCAGACAGGAGAAGGGGAAAGGATGAGATGGCTGGATGGCATCACCGAGTTGATGCACATGAGTTTGGGTGAACTCTGGGAGTTGGTGATGGACAGGGAGGCCTGGCTTGCTGTGATTCATGGAGTGGCAAAAAGTCAGACACGACTGAGCGACTGAACTGAACTGAGCAGAGAGGAGCAAGCTATCTTTATATCTTAACTTTATCTTATGAAACAAGTATCATGGGTGGGTCATGGATCTTAGTTAAGATTGTGTGACCTTAAAGCTAATGGAAAGCCTTATAAGACTTTAAATAAAATTGTTTTCATGGAAATTTGGGAAAGATTACTACTATCTGATTTGATACTACTTTTTACTATATGAAGCTGATTTCAGTTTTTGTTTAACTTAGACAACCACGTAAGGAATCAAATAATCAGCCTGAAGTTGACCTTTATTTTTCAGTATAAAGCCTTTGATTGATAAGTTTTTGCTCTGGTTATAGGAAAATAGCATCTTGTTGCAGTTTACATCTTTTTGATATCTAGCTGAACACTTTTCATACGCATCCAGTTGTCCCACTTAGGATGTTTTGACTTTACTATGGTGTAAAGGTGGTATGCATTCAGTAGAAACCATGCTTTGAATTTTGGTCTTTGCCTGGGCTAGCAATTCAGGGTTCAGTACCCTGGTGGTGCTGGGCAGAGGCAGTGAGTGAGCTGCAGCTCCCAGTCAGCCACGCAGCCACAGGGGTATAACCATACACTTCACAACTATTCTGTACCCTTAGAACCATTCTCTATTTCACTTTTAAGAAAAATATTCAGTGAACTACAGAAAATATTCAACATTGTTATAAAATAGGCTTTATATTAGATGAATTTTTCCAGCTGTCAACTGATGTGTTTTGAGCATGTTTAAGGTAGACTTTAGGCTATGATGTTCTTTGATAGATTTAGGGGTATTAAATGCATTTTCGACTTAATGATATTTTCAGCATACATATCTTAAGTCAAGGATGACCTGTGCTTATTGTCCCTCCCCTCCTTTTTCAGTTTGAATTGTTACTGGGCTTTGTGACCAAACTTGAGGAAAGCTAGACTTCACACTGTTGAACACGCTTCTTCTTACTGCTTTAAAAAATGTGTATTTGTTGTTCCTTGCGTCCCCATTCACTACCTCATAGGCAGTTTTGAAACATTTTTTGTCTCTTTTACTTCTTTCATGCTTGGTCATAGTTTCACTTTTCTAGTTTTGTGATTGGGTGAAGGCCCAGGGGAAGAAGAAAGAAAAGAGGATCACATTTAGATTACAAAGTTTCCTTAACACATTGCTTCCTCTGTTTACAGAGATCTTCCTCTCTTTTTTTGGTTGGCAAGTTCTTCTCATCCTTCAAAAGCCAGTTTTGATTTCTTTGCCTAATTACTGATTACCTAATCATATAAACAGGAGCTCTGAGTCCTCTTCTCCATTACATTCCACTTGCCCCATCAGCTCTTATCTCACTGCAGAGTAGTCCTTTGTTATTCTTCCCCACTGATGGTGAGTTCGAAACTGAGACTAGATCTTGGTTATCTTTATTTCTGACATCTGACACATTGTAGTTCACAAAATAAATATTTTAGTGACTTAGACTTGAAACCATGTCATTTTCCTGTTTCTAGTGTGAAGTGTAAAAAAAGTAATAGGTCTTTCTGGGAAGTGTAATTATGGATATTCTGTTTTTCTTTAAATTTTATTCTGGTTTGGGTTCTTTGTACTACTTTTGTTATGAGAATAAAAAACACTTAAAACCAAGCCTCTTGAATTTTCAAGTGCTCCCATTGCCCAACATCTGTGACTTTCTGGCCCCACCCAGCTTATTTCCCCCTACTGGCTGCTGTGTGCCCTTTTATCTCATGAACTAAATTATTATTGTTCCTGTTGCCTAGAATTCCATCTTCTGGGTAAGAATATGATTAATAGTAAACTGAGAAATAACTTGTAATAGAGATTGATTAATGAGAACTTAGACTAGTGTCCTGCTGTCTTATTTTGAATATATAGTGGTTAAGGTGAGGTGCTTGGATGAATTTTATCAGTTGTGAGTATCAAGATAAATGGAGCATTTAATTATCTTAGCTTTCTAGATTGGGCTTCCCTGGCGGCCCAGATGGTAAAGAATCTGCCTGCAGTGTGGGAGACCTGGGTTTGGTCCCTGGGTCGGAACGATTCCCTGGAGAAGAGAATGGCTACCCACTCGAGTATTCTTGCCTCAAGAATTTCTTGAGGGGCCTGAGGACTGAGGGGCCTGGTGTGCTACAGTCCATGGGGTTGCAAAGATTACTTTGCTCTGATGCCATCTCAAAAAAAAATTCTTTTTTTTTTTGGTGCTGGGTCTTCATTGCTGTGTGGGCTTTTCTCAAGTGGAATGCCTCTAGTTGAGGTGCATGGGCTTCTCATTATGCTGGCTTTTCTTACTGTGTGCCTGGGCTTCGGGTGTTGTGGTGCGTGGGCTCAGTAGTTGTATGTAGTTCCTGGGCTCTAGGGCACAGGCTGAGTAGTTGTGGCACATGGGATTAGTTGCTCCTTGGCATGTGGGATCTTCCTGGACCAGGGATCGAACCCATGTCTCCTGCATTGGCAGGCAGATTCTTTACCACTGAGTCACCAGGAAAGCCTCACATACACCTTTCATTGATTGATTTTTTTTTTCATTCAGCAAGTACTCCTCTCTGAGACACATGAACTGCACANTGGGATCTTCCTGGACCAGGGATCGAACCCATGTCTCCTGCATTGGCAGGCAGATTCTTTACCACTGAGTCACCAGGAAAGCCTCACATACACCTTTCATTGATTGATTTTTTTTTTCATTCAGCAAGTACTCCTCTCTGAGACACATGAACTGCACACACTGCTAGGTATTAGTGATGTCATGGTCAATAAAATACTGACTGGATCCATGCTTATGGACTTTATAACCTAGTTAAGGTAGGTATAGTTTTATAGCAAATCCATTATGATGAATGTTAAGGCAGTGAACTAATGTGCCTGGCGTGGGAGTGAGGATGTATCAGAGGAAAGTGACCTTTAGGCCAATACTTAAAGCAGGTGTTGGACAGATGGAGGTGATGAATAGAAAGAAGGGTGACGGACTCGATCTCAGTTTGCCCAGGGCTTTCCTGGGTTTAGCACTGAAAATCTTGTGTCCCAGGATAACTCCATCAGTTTTAGGGAAACTGGATGACTGAACATAAAATTTCCCAGAAAGGCCATGTGTGGAGCCCTGAGATGGCTGTCAGAGAAACTGAAAGAACAGACAAAACTTAAAGCCTGTAGAGGGAAAGTCTACAGAGCATTGAGTCTGGAAAATTAGAGGCT
Organism: Oreotragus oreotragus; assembly: GCA_006410675.1. Taxonomy (NCBI): domain Eukaryota; kingdom Metazoa; phylum Chordata; class Mammalia; order Artiodactyla; family Bovidae; genus Oreotragus; species Oreotragus oreotragus. The sequence continues at coordinate 95,498 of SJYX01006930.1, forward strand.
TGATCATGCATGTAGCAGCGGGCTTCCTTTTAAGTATCCTGCTGAAAGGCTTTAAACAAGAGGACTGAAGTTATAAAGTTTATATGTTTTGAAGTGGCTCCCTGTGCTGCGAAGAACAGACTGGGAGAGACTGAGAGTGCATTTGGGGACAGTAAATAATGGTTAGGTTATAGGCTGCAGTGACTTGGTGTTGAAGCTCTTTTGGGAAGCACAGATAGTTTTGAGAATTAGGTTGTTTCAGTAGTGCTATGAAATTCTAAAGCAAATGATTTTCAAAGATTGTTTTCCTCCAAGAGTGCTGATTTCTTAAAAATGGTAAACCAGGCATTTTTACTCCCATATTTTTCTGTCTCACTGGATAAAAATTTTACTAACAGAATAAATCGAAGCAATTAATTTTTTAAAACTGCCAACCAGCTTTTTTTCCAGATGTGAAGAACAGCAGCATAGAATGTAGGACACGTGGCTGTGAAGTTTTAGAAGTGATTGTTTTCCTGATTACAGCAAAAAATATAACTTCAAAGTAGTCCTGTCGAAGGTGAAAGTCGCTCAGTCGTGTTTGACTCTTTGTGACCCCCATGGATCCATGGAGTTCTCCAGGCCAGAATACTGGAGTGGGTAGCCTTTCCCTTCTCCATGGTATCTTCCCAACCCAGGGATCAAACCCAGGTCTCCTGGGTTGCAGGCGGATTCTTTACCAGCTGAGCCACAAGGGAAGATCAAGAACATTGGAGTGGATAGCCTCTCCCTTCTCAAGGGGATCTTCCTGACCCAGAACTCAAACCAGGGTCTCTCCTGCATTGCAGGTGGATTCTTTACCAACTGAGCTGTCAGGGAAGCCCCGTTGAAAGGCTGTGTAATTTATTCCAGTGATGGGTCAGCCCTTCAGATCATATTTTAGAACTCTTATCCTCAAAATACTCTAGGAGACGGCCACGTAGTCTAAAGTTTCTTATTCAGCCGAGGCAAACCTTCCGCCTCTGCCTGTGCCCATTCTTCAGTGCTTCCTCCTTTCTCCATCTGCATTTGCCCCTCTGTGGTTTCTTTCTTTTCCCTCAAATTTAAAAAAATGAGATGTGATTTGTTTATGATAAAATCCACTCTTTAAAAGGTGTACGACTCCATGGGTTTTTATTGCCCCCCCCTTTTTTTTTTAGTGATATTCACAAGGTTATACAATCATCGCCACTGTCTAATTTGCATTACTGCAAGGAGAAATCTTAAACCCAATAACAGTCACTGATTTTACCCCAGCATGCTCTCCCTCACCCCAGGCAACCACAAATCTATTTTCTGTCTATAAGTTTGTCTATTCTGGATATATAGAAGAATCACATGTGGTCTTTTGTGACTAGTTTCATTTTATGCACTGAGTTTTCAAGCTTCGTCCCTATTATAGCACGTATGTGTACTTCATTCCTTTTTATGGCTGAATATTACTCCCAATTCATTTCTTTTCAGTATACATAGGAGTGGAGTTGCTGAATCATATAGTAACTCCATGTTTAACCTTTTGAGGAGCTATCAGATTGTTTTACAAAGCAACTGCACCATTTTGCAATCCTGCCAGCAGTGTTGGAGGATTCCATTTTCTCTCCTTCCTCACTAACTTGCTTTTTTCCTGTCTTTTGATTATAGCCATCCTAATTTGTGAGATGGTATCTCATCGTGGTTTTAATTTGCATTTCTCTGATCACTAACGATGTTGAGTATTTTTTCATGTGCTTATTGGCCATTGGTATATCTTCAGATCCTTTGAGAAAGCATTCTCTGTTTAGAATTGAGTATGTTAGGTTGTGCTTCTTAGAAACTTTCTGTAATAGACTAATAACTTTTGTAATATACCATAAAATGAAAGTAAAAACAGACAAAATGCAAGCCCCATTTGTTGTTGTTGTTAGAGTCAACAGCTGATTACTCTGCCAGATTGCTCTAAAAGTTTTTAAACACTTGCTCTCAATTTTTATATTTCATTGAGTAGTGGTAATAAACAGCCAGTCTACCCAATATTCTTCCAGAGGTACTGTTTTAAACTACTAAAAGACATTTGAAAAGTTGTTCAATTTTTTCCATGTTTGAATTCAAGGCAATTGCTTGATTCTTGTATTTTCTCACTTCCAGATATTGTTATCAATTCTGATTTGCTGTTGAATTAATCCTGTAGAGTGCTGGTTTTGAGGCTTGATGAAGATAAACACTGTATACAGATTCTATACAAGGTAGTTATTTTATTGAGATAACCCAGAGAGTACAGTTTTAGCCAAAGATAACAAGGCAAATTGTGTTTGGGACCAAGGTAGCCTTCTATTCCTCTCTCAGCCTTTCTCATAGGAGGTCCCATCAGTGTTGATGATATTGTTCTTGACGAAGGGGTTTCTGCTAGGTGTTCAGAAGCACAGAGAAGCTTACCCTAAAATCTCATACATGTCAAACTATATGACTCTGAAATCCCAACATACTTATTTTATTTGTTTGTAAATAGTCACCTGGCTGTAACATCCTTATTCTGAGTGAAATTTTTTACCTCCTTGCTCACATTTATACAAAAATAAACATTATTCATGCTCAGCCCCTTTATGATCCTGTAGACATGAACAGTCTGTGAGCATGAGCAGTTCTTTATCTCCTGTCTTAAACAAGGTCTAGAAGGTCTAAGTCCATGCGCTGGTCCTGACTTAGAAACCTTATAGTCTAGGAACACTGGTTATACTATCCAGATTATTTATACTTTTGGTGGTGAAAATTCTGAAAAAAAACCGAATTATTAGAAAATGTTTATAGTGGCCTTGAACTGGTGAAGGTGTGTAGAGCATTTCTGAATCAAAGTGTAGTTTTAAACAGTACTTGTTGCGTCTGTATTAAAGAGCATTATGTTGCACAATGTCAAATTGATACAGAGAAATGTGAAAAGTGTTCCTTGGCAGCCAGGAGTTCATCATCTTGTAGAAAGAAGAAGAGTTAGAAGTCACTTAACTGACAGTCAAGGAAGTATGTAAGTATGAAATTAATGAATAGGACTGTATCTGTCACTCTGGGTCCAGTCGGGAGAGACGGGAGACAGTAATTTGAATATGGAAAGAATAGTAACAATGGCAGGAGAATGGAGTAGTGAGGGGTTAGCTGCTGCTGCTAAGTCGCTTCAGTCGTGTCCGACTCTGCGCGACCCCATAGACGGCAGCCCACCAGGCTCCCCCGTCCCTGGGATTCTCCAGGCAAGAACACTGGAGTGGGTTGCTATTTCTTTCTCCAATGCATGAAAGTGAAAAGTGAAAGTGAAGTCGCTCAGTCATGTCCGACTCTTGGCGAGTAAGAAGTAAATAGAACTCCAGAGAACATAGGAATAACAGAAGTAAGGAGCAGTTGCTGCCCCAAGGGCTGATACCTCAGAACCTAGGGAAGAGCCCTCCTTCCCCCAGAAGGGGGAGGTGCAGGCCTTGTTGGGGAGAGCATGGCTGTGAGTTATTTGGGTGACAGAGGTGGTGATGACGTGCTGTACTGGTGGATGTGCTGGACATTGGCTCCCTAGGACGCTAGGGAAAGTTGTTTGTTGGAGGTGCTAACTCCACTCCAAAACCTCCCAAGAAGACAGTGTGAGGAGGCTTCTGGCTGCTATGCTGCTGGCCGCCTTGCCGTGTAGAAGCCTGGTGCCGGAGACGCTTGTGAAGCAAGGGCACCAGAACCAGGAAGCAAAACAAAACTTTTCTCCTGCAGTGTCTCTCCTGCGCCCTCTGCTGTTTAAGCTTAGCATCATGCCAGCCGGTCAAGGAAAAATACTTCAGGATCCCAGATCTGTTTTCAGAGTAGGTGAAAAGGATGACTTTGGAACTGAAAGACACTGCAGCAGTAATCAGCATGGGAATGGTAATAGTGCAGTAGGAGCTCAGAGGAGTAGCGGTTGTATCAGGTTTTGACAGTTAAGGAAGGACAACTATTTGAAAGAGCTCTTACAACATGAGTATGGTTTGGGTTTAGGTTTTTTTTGTAATTGAAAATGACTTACTGTTTTTCCTCATTAGAAAAACAGTACATGTTAATTTTGTAAAAATTAAAATATGGGCAAGTAGTTTTGCCTATAGTCTATAAATAAAGGAGGGAAAAGCACAGCGTGTTCTTTGACAAAATATGGCTAGGTGGTGGATATAATAGGAAGGAAAAACTTTCTGTGATGGTGCTTACAGCTGCTTTTGTATCTTTGTTTACAGAAAAGTTGGCTTTGAGATTATAATAATGCTAAATTGTATAAACTAGCATTTTGAGGAACTTTCTATCTTTGGTGTTTATATGAGATTTATTTATGTAACTTCTTTAAGAAGTTTGTCAAAGAGACAATTACTGGACATCACATTTGTGCTCTTTGAGTGACCATGAGGAAGAGATTTTCTGTTGTAATCACACTGATGAAATGTTGTATCTTAGAAGTCCATTGTGCTTTTCTCCCCTTAAGCAAAGGTTTTCATACGAATGTTGCTCTTAGGAATAGAGGTCTAGTAGACTTAATCTGAGAAAACAGATTGAAAACCAAATCTTGCCTCTGTTGAACTTTGAGGGTTAATTGCCCCAGATACTAAAGACTGCAGAATTCTCACAAAAGAGAAGGACTTTATTTCTTTTTAATTTAGTTTTTATTTTATGTTGGGGTATAGTTGGTGTACAGTGTTGTCTTAGTTTCAGGTGTACAGCAGAATGACTCAGTTACATATGCATTATGAAAGGTAAAGATTTTATAATACCATATCACTGTTTATTGGCATTTATACTTTAAAAGTTAGTAATTCTAGAGAGTGAAAACAAAGCTCTTCTGTGTTAACCAACAACTGGCTCATGAATGATTAGGATATATAATGTTAGGCATGTTTTCAGAGGAGTATCCTATACTGCTAAATTCAGACTAGTTCCTATTGACTTGTTAGTGTTTTAACCAACTTGATACAAAAGTGAATTGTTTGTGTTCCTGTTTTTGATAAAATTAAAATATTGGTATAAGTTTAGTATAAGTTTAGTTTTTATACCTTTTACATAAAACATTTGACTTACAAATTTCTGACTTAAATTTCTGACCACTCATCCTCTAACTGTGTATGAACAATTTGGAACTGTCTGATTTGAACTTGTTGTAGTGATGAAAATGGTCTTATATCTGTGCTGTCTAGTATGGCTAGTGTGACTAAGAGACAATTTTATTTTTATTTCATTTAAATTCATTTATATTTAAATAGCCATATATGGCTAGTATGGCCCACCCATATTGGATAGCAAAGCTTACAGCCCAGTGTGTTCATAAGGAGAAAAGTTCTAAAGATAAATAATTTGAAGATGATTTTAAAACCAAATTCCTATTCAGGTGAAAGCAAGGAGAAGCAGGACTTAGCAGACCCTAGCAAAGCATAGTTTTGGGCAGGATGCTGACCTCAGTCTGAGGATTATCCTTTAATTTATTGAACCAGAGTGGGGAAATAAGGCATGTCACTCGTAGACTGAGACTGTTATGAGCCCATATGCAGCCTCAATCTGTCTTATTTTGATGGTTGCTTGCTAAGAGAGTGGAACTTAAAGATGGTAACAGCCTAGATCTATAAATCACCTTAAGGAGAAGAATGAACTTCCTCAAGCTTAGTGTCCACTAGAAGTAAATTTTTGTTGTGTTAAACCGTTGAGCTTTGGGATATGTTTGTTACCAGTGCATAGGCTAGCCCAGCCTGATAAAGGGTTGTTTTCAGTCTTTTGCAGTTACGACAACGCTGTCTGTAAGTTTGTCGTAGCTTTTCTTCCAAGGAGCAAGCATCTTTTAATTTCATGGCTAGAGTCAATATCCGCAGTGATTTTGGAGCCCAAGAAAATAGTCTGTCACTGTTTCCATTGTTTCCCCATCTATTTGCCATGAAGTGATGGGACCAGATGCCATGATCTTCATTTTTGGAATGTTGACTTTTAAGCCAGCTTTTTCACTCTGCTCTTTCACCTTCATCAAAAAGCTCTTTAGTTTCCTCTTTGCTTTCTGCCATTAGGATGTGGTATCTTATGCATATCTGAGGTTATTGATATTTCTCCCAGCAATCTTGATCTCAGCTTGTGATTCATCCATCCTGGCATTTTGCATGATGTACTCTGCGTAGAGGTTAAATAAGCGGGAGTGACAATGTACAGCCTTGATGTACTGCTGTCCCAATTTGGAACCAACCCATTGTTCCATGTCCAGTTTTAACTATTGCTTCTCGGCCTGCATACAGGTTTCTCAGGAGGCAGGTAAGGTGGTCTGGTATTCCCATCCCTTTAAAAATTTTCCACAGTTTGTTGTGACCCACAACAAAGGTTTTAGCATAGTCAGTGAAGCAGAAGTAGATGTTTTTCTGAAATTCCCTTGCTTTTTCTTTGATCCAGTGGATGTTAGCAATTTTATCTCTGGTTACTTTGCCTTTTCTAAATCCAGCTTGTACATCTGGAAGTTTTTAGTTCACGTACTGTTGAAGCCTAGCTAGAAGGATTTTGAGCATTACCTTGCTAGCATGTAAAATGAGTACAGTTTTCCAATAGTTTGAATATTTTTTAACACTGCCCTTCTTTGGGGTTAGAATGAAAACTGACCTTTTCCAGTCCTATGACCACTGCTGAGTTTTCCATATTTGCTGGCATATTGAGTGCAACACTTTAACAGCATCATCTTCTAAGATTTGAAATAGCTCAGCTGGAATTCCATCACCTGCACTAGCTTTGCCCGTAGTAATGCTTCCTAAGTCCCTCTTGACTTCACACTCCAGGATGTCAGACTAGGTATGTGACCATACCATCATGGTTATCCAGGTCATTAAGACCTTTTTTGTATAATTCTGTGTATCCTTGCCATGTCTTCTTAATCTCTTTTGCTTTTGTTAGGTCCTTGCCATTTCTGTCCTTTTTTTGGCCCGTCTTTGCATGAAATGTTCCCTTGGTATTTTTCAGTTTTCTTCAAGAGATCTCTAGTCTTTCGCATTCTGTTGTTTTCCTCTATTTGTTTACATTCTTTTCTTTATAGTAGGAAACCTGGGAAAAGGGGAGTGAAGCACACAGGGGGTGGCAGCCAGAATGATAGTGTAACTGGTTACTCAATTCCATTGTATTGTCCCCGAGGAAGTGATATAAAGTCATTCACAGGATCATCCAACAGGAGGAGAAACAGGATCTAAGTCAGTGGGATCTCTCTGTTGCCACCACCATTGATTATGGGTTCACTCCACAGCTAACTCCCTTGCACTACCAGATTGTGCATATGAGGGTGCTGTGCTATCCCACGGCATTGTGCAGCTCAGAATGAAGAGGGGTGTTGTTATGTTGTACTTGCATGAAAAAGTTGGCCACACCCAGTATAGAACTGGTCGTTGGGATAGCAGCTTGATAAGACACCTTGTAAGGCTAAAGAAAACAATTTAAAAAGATGCAAAAGTGGTCTGCTATCTGGTAGAAGATCCCTTTTTTTAAAAAATAGAGACCTTTCATTTCATGGAGAGTCTTTTCCACATTATTCTTCTTCAGGAATGTCTTTGCTATGCTATTGCTCTTTGATGTGGATTTTAAAATTAACTGCCCAGTTTTTCACAAAACCCTTTTGGGACTTTGATTAGGATTGCTTTGAATCTGTAGATTAGTTTGAGGAAATGTGGCATTTGTACATTATTGACTCTTTAAATTTATGTCCATTAGTACCTCACAATGTATTTAGGTCTTCATGTCTTTCGTACATTATTCCTCTATGCCAAGATTCTAGGCCCACAGCTCCCAACCTGTGCAAGGCATCCTGGAGTACCACACTGAGCTTAAAGGCACTGTGGGATCTTTTAAATTGTAGAGGGAAACAGTGATGGATGTCTGTTGGGCACAATGTGAACATCTAGTTCTAGGAAGTCCCACAGTTTTCAACATTAGGTTGTGATACATTTGGTAAAGTCTGTCCTTAAGAAATGGTTGCTGAGATCAGAAATATTTAAATCAGTGTGGAACCGGAAGTGAGTGTAAGTGGGGTCTGAGTTTTCAGAGATTGTGCGTGTTTCCCTATGTACCTGATTGAGAAAGAAAAAGTTTGTTTTTTTTTTTCTTTTCAATTCATGTGTATTCAGGTTACTAAGTTATTAGGATGAGTGAATGAGGAATACCAGTGAAGTTGTTTGGACTTAACTACTAAATCAGTGAAACTGTTAGGAATGTCTTTTAGCCTAGAGGTGCTGTGAAATCAGTACTGAGAAGAGCAGGGGCACCATGTTTGGAAATTTCTGTTCCAGGAACCTCAGACTTTGTAATGGTATTATAAATGGTATCTTTTCCCCCTCTCATTTCATTTTCTGCTTTTAGTGTGCACAAATGCAGTTGAGTTTTGTGTACTCCTCTTTATTCTGCAAATTTGCTAAAGTTGTGTTTATCCTAATAATTCATCGTAATTTTATTTGCAGTTTGTAGAGTCTTGTCATTTGTTTCTTCTAGTATAGCAGAGCATTGGAGAAAAAAGAATAAGCAGTAATAAAAATTGTTAATGTACAAATATACAAAATGATGTATTCAGAGAAGTCTAACTTCTAACTCAGTCCCTTTCATTTTATTCTTGCCCTCCAGCAAAATAACCATTAAAAAAGTTGTGGTTATTCTTCCATTAAAAATAATAACAGTAGCCATGTGTGTGTGCTTGTGTATTGATACACCTTTTTCCCCCCCGCTTAGGTAAGTGGTAGCGTACCATACATACATTTTCCCCTTATCTTGCATTTTCATCAGTTGTATATCCTGAGATTATTCCATGGCAATGTATACAGTGATTTCCTCCTTCAGTTTTACAGCTTCTTAATACTTGAGTGTGTGATATACCACACTCAAGTAGATTCAACCAGTCCCCTGCTTCTGGCTGTTTGAGATGCTTCCAGTCTTTTGCTGTTATAGATAATACAACAGTAACAGCCTAGCATATATGTTTATTTGTATTTTTGCTAGTTTGTATGTGGTACAACTGTGTAAAAAGTATCTTTTGTTTAAAATAGAGCTATGCTCTAAATTCAGATTATATTTGTGTGTGTGTGTGTATCTTTTAAATTATAAATCAGAACACAGTGTAATGTTGGTCCTAGCATCTCTTCTCACTAAGTACTAATAGAACCCCTTTTCATTCCTATTGGTGTTCATTTGTGCTTTCTTTGTTCCTTGGTTAATTTTGCCAGAGGTGTTTTACTAGTTTTGTCTAAGACAACTTTTTAGCTTTATTGATCTTCTCTATTGTATAATAATCTTCTATTCAGCAATTTCTGCTTTTATCTTAATTATTATTTTCTTCCTACTTAGGGTTTCTTTTGCTATTTTTTTTCATGGTTTTGTTTTGCTTCTTAGGTTGGATGCTTAGCTCATTAAATTTTGTTTTTTTTTTAAAGTAAAAATTCAAAACTGTGTCATTAAATGCTTTAATCACATCCTGCAAGGTATATATGTGTGTGTGGGGAGGGGGAGTAAAATATACCTAACATAAAATTTCCAGTTTTTTAGGTGTATACTTCATTGGCGTTAAGTACATTTGCAGCCTTGAGTGACTGTTACCACTGCCCATTTCCAACACTTTTTCATTATCCCAAATGCAAACTGCCTTACTAAACAATGACTCCCTGTTTCACAATCCCGCACCCCAGACTTTGGTGAACTCTATTCTACTTTCTGTCTGTATTGAGTTTGACCAAATAGTGAAATTCTCATATAAGTGAAATTTTACAGTAGTTGTCCTTTTGTCTGGCTTATTTTACGTAATACTTCATAGTCATCCTTGTTAGAGCATGTATCAAATTTCACCTCTTTTAAAGCTAAATAATACTCTACCCGCACGACCTTTTGTTTATCCTAGTCCTGCAGATTTTTCATTCTCATTCAATTCTTAGTGTTTTCTGATTGCCGTTGTATCTATTTTTAACCCTAAGTCTTTAAGAGGTGTTTTAAATTTTCAGTCATGAAGTTTTCTTCTAGTTTTCTTTTTGTTATTCATTTCGAACTTAATTGATTTTGGTTGAGAGTATATGGTGGTGGTGAAGTTGCTCAGTCGTGTCCGACTCTTTGTGACCCCGTGGACTGTGACCTAGTAGGCTTCTCCGTCCATGGGATTCTCCAGGCAAGAATACTGGAGTGGATTGCCATTTCCTTCGCCAGGGGATCTTCCCGACCCAGGGATCGAACCCGGGTCTCCCACATTGGAGGCAGACGCTTTAACCTCTGAGCCACCAGGGAAGCCCGAGAGTATATAGTGACTCCAATCTTTTGAAGATTTTCTCTCATAATGTATTTATTTTAACCTTATTCTTGAAAGATAGCTTTGTTTTGTTGGCATCTTTTCCTGTCAATATATTGAGGGTATTCCAGTGTCCCCTTGCTTTCATTGTTAGTATCAAAAAGTAAGCTGAAAGTCCAGCTGCCACTTGTGTGAGGTTTATCCTTTTTTCTCCGCTGACCAATATTAAGAACTTTTTGACCTTAATTTCACTATGATGTCTTAACTTTGATGTGCATAGATTACATTTTACCCTGCTTTTGATTGATTAGGTTTCTTAAACTTGCCGATTTGTGTCCTTCATCTGCTCTAGAAAGTTTTCAGCTCTAATTTGTCTGGTGAGTGGGCTCCCCATTCATTTTGCCATCTCCTTCTGGAACTTCAAGTAGCTGTATCTTAGGTTATCTAGCCTACTCCTTTTACTCTTTTTTCTCTCTCTCTGTCTCTTTGTCCTGAAGTCCAGGTACTTCACATGTGTCTTCCACTTTACTAACTCTCGTCTGCTGAGTCCACGCTGCTCTCTACTTCAAATGTCAAGCTTTAATCTCTGCTGAAAGTGCTGTATGGTGGTTTTTCGTATTTGCTTTTTCCCCCTGCTTTTGTATTTGAGCTTCTTACACATGTTCTGTGTCAGATTATTTCACATCTGTTTCACCAGTGTGTTTTGGTTAGGTTTCAGTCATGGGGTGTTGTTTGTGTTCTGAATTTTCCTATGAGCTTCTCCTTTTCCTTAGAATTTGCTTTTTGGGTATTTTTTGAGACCTGTGTTGAAGTTGTTTCCTCCCAAAGAGGCTTTGTATTTATATGTGATTCTGTCATTCACCAGGGAGTGCTGCCACGTTCAATTAAACCTGCTTGGAATTTGGGGGGACCTCATAGGTCTCATCTGCCTGCAATGCAGGAGACCTGGGTTCGATTTCTGGGTCGGGAAGATCCCCTGAAGAAGGAAGTGGCAATCCACTCCAGTATTCTTGCCTGGAAAATCCCATGGACAGAGGAGCCTGGCGGGCTTCGATCCATGGGGTCGCAAGAGTTGGACACGATTTAGCCACTAAACCAGCACCACCGTAGGTCTTGTGGATTTCAGACCACAAATATACATTTTGTTGTTAGGATTTCTTTAGGGATTCCCCGTTGCCCTGCACTCCTGTTGTTATCACTGTGCTCTGGACACCTGAGATTTCCTTGTTCCCCTCTGTGCAGAGGGATATATTACATATTGATTTAATTTCATATAGATTACAGCTTTTAGGTCCTAGCCTTATGTGGAAGGGACTCCAGTTTTGGCAAGCTCTGGGTTTTATCACCTATTCCCTGTGTCAGCCATCAAAGTAGAACTTAGGTCAGAATTCCACTGAGAATAACAGGTTTGATAAATGGCTTACTCTCTTGTTCCTAGTTTCACTGTGCTTTGCACTGTATGGGAATATCCCTTTCATCTTATCCATGCATATTTAAAGATTTGTTATGTTATCCAGCCCTGTATTTATTTGAGTTTGAGGCAAAGTTTCTTTTTATCTTTCCTTTATTCTTTGTCAGTGCTCCGATTATTTTCGACAGCTCTTCCCCTCTTGAGTCTTTTTCCTTTTTGACTTTGCTACACATAGGCCTGATGTTACGACCATTGCCACCAAATGAAAGCACTCCTTTCAGATTTATGAACTCTTCTTTCTCAGCCTGTGTTGTTGTCCTCTTGAGGTGATTTGGGATATTCTCATTAATGCGTTTGCTCTCAGAGATGTTTGAGGCTTTTAATAAACTCAGTGATTTCTAGCAGCTGGGCTGACTGGCTCCGGACGCCACGCCTGTCTCGTTTCTCTGGTGTATTGGGCGTCCCCTCATCTCCTTCAGTAGACAGTGAGGAATTGTTTATCTTCGCGTTGTGTCACAATTAAACAGTGACCCTGTTAGAAGAGCACAGTGTGTTTGGGGCATGCTTTTTGTTTCGCCTACTTGTTTTTCACTGAAAAGTAGCAGAAAGTGAAAGGATTTGGAGAGAGGCATTATTTATGTTTTTGCCCTTTAAAAAATATGTATATATTTCTGAGTAATGGTGGAGTAAAAAATTGGTAAATCATTATTTTATAATGAAATGTTTTTATTTTGTTGATTCTCCTAAAATATAATACATAACCTTATCACATCATCATTTGATGCTTTTTAGGCATTTGACTCTGTTAGTAGAAGAAATGAACAAAAAAATACACTGCTTTATGGAGAAGGACTAAAGACTAAGGCCATGAATTGGCTGTTGGGGGAAAAGTATACATCTTTCCAAAGATATTTTTGTTAATATAGGATAGTTGATATGTCATCTAGTGAAGTGCTGTTTCATACAAGAACTAGTAATCTCGGGAAAAACAATATTTCATCTGGGGACAGAGTATAGTAATACAAATCAGTAAACATTATTATCTGATACATGGGAGGATCTGTATTAAAGGAAATAGAATAGTAGTAATAGCAGTAGCAGCAGCAAGAGTAGCAGTATAATCCCTTCCTTTTTAAATTTAATTTTTTTTTAATATTAGAATATAGTTGATTTCAGTTCAGTTCAGTTCAGTATTTGGAACTGTCTGATTTGAACTTGTTGTAGTGATGAAAATGGTCTTATATCTGTGCTGTCTAGTATGGCTAGTGTGACTAAGAGACAATTTTATTTTTATTTCATTTAAATTCATTTATATTTAAATAGCCATATATGGCTAGTATGGCCCACCCATATTGGATAGCAAAGCTTACAGCCCAGTGTGTTCATAAGGAGAAAAGTTCTAAAGATAAATAATTTGAAGATGATTTTAAAACCAAATTCCTATTCAGGTGAAAGCAAGGAGAAGCAGGACTTAGCAGACCCTAGCAAAGCATAGTTTTGGGCAGGATGCTGACCTCAGTCTGAGGATTATCCTTTAATTTATTGAACCAGAGTGGGGAAATAAGGCATGTCACTCGTAGACTGAGACTGTTATGAGCCCATATGCAGCCTCAATCTGTCTTATTTTGATGGTTGCTTGCTAAGAGAGTGGAACTTAAAGATGGTAACAGCCTAGATCTATAAATCACCTTAAGGAGAAGAATGAACTTCCTCAAGCTTAGTGTCCACTAGAAGTAAATTTTTGTTGTGTTAAACCGTTGAGCTTTGGGATATGTTTGTTACCAGTGCATAGGCTAGCCCAGCCTGATAAAGGGTTGTTTTCAGTCTTTTGCAGTTACGACAACGCTGTCTGTAAGTTTGTCGTAGCTTTTCTTCCAAGGAGCAAGCATCTTTTAATTTCATGGCTAGAGTCAATATCCGCAGTGATTTTGGAGCCCAAGAAAATAGTCTGTCACTGTTTCCATTGTTTCCCCATCTATTTGCCATGAAGTGATGGGACCAGATGCCATGATCTTCATTTTTGGAATGTTGACTTTTAAGCCAGCTTTTTCACTCTGCTCTTTCACCTTCATCAAAAAGCTCTTTAGTTTCCTCTTTGCTTTCTGCCATTAGGATGTGGTATCTTATGCATATCTGAGGTTATTGATATTTCTCCCAGCAATCTTGATCTCAGCTTGTGATTCATCCATCCTGGCATTTTGCATGATGTACTCTGCGTAGAGGTTAAATAAGCGGGAGTGACAATGTACAGCCTTGATGTACTGCTGTCCCAATTTGGAACCAACCCATTGTTCCATGTCCAGTTTTAACTATTGCTTCTCGGCCTGCATACAGGTTTCTCAGGAGGCAGGTAAGGTGGTCTGGTATTCCCATCCCTTTAAAAATTTTCCACAGTTTGTTGTGACCCACAACAAAGGTTTTAGCATAGTCAGTGAAGCAGAAGTAGATGTTTTTCTGAAATTCCCTTGCTTTTTCTTTGATCCAGTGGATGTTAGCAATTTTATCTCTGGTTACTTTGCCTTTTCTAAATCCAGCTTGTACATCTGGAAGTTTTTAGTTCACGTACTGTTGAAGCCTAGCTAGAAGGATTTTGAGCATTACCTTGCTAGCATGTAAAATGAGTACAGTTTTCCAATAGTTTGAATATTTTTTAACACTGCCCTTCTTTGGGGTTAGAATGAAAACTGACCTTTTCCAGTCCTATGACCACTGCTGAGTTTTCCATATTTGCTGGCATATTGAGTGCAACACTTTAACAGCATCATCTTCTAAGATTTGAAATAGCTCAGCTGGAATTCCATCACCTGCACTAGCTTTGCCCGTAGTAATGCTTCCTAAGTCCCTCTTGACTTCACACTCCAGGATGTCAGACTAGGTATGTGACCATACCATCATGGTTATCCAGGTCATTAAGACCTTTTTTGTATAATTCTGTGTATCCTTGCCATGTCTTCTTAATCTCTTTTGCTTTTGTTAGGTCCTTGCCATTTCTGTCCTTTTTTTGGCCCGTCTTTGCATGAAATGTTCCCTTGGTATTTTTCAGTTTTCTTCAAGAGATCTCTAGTCTTTCGCATTCTGTTGTTTTCCTCTATTTGTTTACATTCTTTTCTTTATAGTAGGAAACCTGGGAAAAGGGGAGTGAAGCACACAGGGGGTGGCAGCCAGAATGATAGTGTAACTGGTTACTCAATTCCATTGTATTGTCCCCGAGGAAGTGATATAAAGTCATTCACAGGATCATCCAACAGGAGGAGAAACAGGATCTAAGTCAGTGGGATCTCTCTGTTGCCACCACCATTGATTATGGGTTCACTCCACAGCTAACTCCCTTGCACTACCAGATTGTGCATATGAGGGTGCTGTGCTATCCCACGGCATTGTGCAGCTCAGAATGAAGAGGGGTGTTGTTATGTTGTACTTGCATGAAAAAGTTGGCCACACCCAGTATAGAACTGGTCATTGGGATAGCAGCTTGATAAGACACCTTGTAAGGCTAAAGAAAACAATTTAAAAAGATGCAAAAGTGGTCTGCTATCTGGTAGAAGATCCCTTTTTTTAAAAAATAGAGACCTTTCATTTCATGGAGAGTCTTTTCCACATTATTCTTCTTCAGGAATGTCTTTGCTATGCTATTGCTCTTTGATGTGGATTTTAAAATTAACTGCCCAGTTTTTCACAAAACCCTTTTGGGACTTTGATTAGGATTGCTTTGAATCTGTAGATTAGTTTGAGGAAATGTGGCATTTGTACATTATTGACTCTTTAAATTTATGTCCATTAGTACCTCACAATGTATTTAGGTCTTCATGTCTTTCGTACATTATTCCTCTATGCCAAGATTCTAGGCCCACAGCTCCCAACCTGTGCAAGGCATCCTGGAGTACCACACTGAGCTTAAAGGCACTGTGGGATCTTTTAAATTGTAGAGGGAAACAGTGATGGATGTCTGTTGGGCACAATGTGAACATCTAGTTCTAGGAAGTCCCACAGTTTTCAACATTAGGTTGTGATACATTTGGTAAAGTCTGTCCTTAAGAAATGGTTGCTGAGATCAGAAATATTTAAATCAGTGTGGAACCGGAAGTGAGTGTAAGTGGGGTCTGAGTTTTCAGAGATTGTGCGTGTTTCCCTATGTACCTGATTGAGAAAGAAAAAGTTTGTTTTTTTTTTTCTTTTCAATTCATGTGTATTCAGGTTACTAAGTTATTAGGATGAGTGAATGAGGAATACCAGTGAAGTTGTTTGGACTTAACTACTAAATCAGTGAAACTGTTAGGAATGTCTTTTAGCCTAGAGGTGCTGTGAAATCAGTACTGAGAAGAGCAGGGGCACCATGTTTGGAAATTTCTGTTCCAGGAACCTCAGACTTTGTAATGGTATTATAAATGGTATCTTTTCCCCCTCTCATTTCATTTTCTGCTTTTAGTGTGCACAAATGCAGTTGAGTTTTGTGTACTCCTCTTTATTCTGCAAATTTGCTAAAGTTGTGTTTATCCTAATAATTCATCGTAATTTTATTTGCAGTTTGTAGAGTCTTGTCATTTGTTTCTTCTAGTATAGCAGAGCATTGGAGAAAAAAGAATAAGCAGTAATAAAAATTGTTAATGTACAAATATACAAAATGATGTATTCAGAGAAGTCTAACTTCTAACTCAGTCCCTTTCATTTTATTCTTGCCCTCCAGCAAAATAACCATTAAAAAAGTTGTGGTTATTCTTCCATTAAAAATAATAACAGTAGCCATGTGTGTGTGCTTGTGTATTGATACACCTTTTTCCCCCCCGCTTAGGTAAGTGGTAGCGTACCATACATACATTTTCCCCTTATCTTGCATTTTCATCAGTTGTATATCCTGAGATTATTCCATGGCAATGTATACAGTGATTTCCTCCTTCAGTTTTACAGCTTCTTAATACTTGAGTGTGTGATATACCACACTCAAGTAGATTCAACCAGTCCCCTGCTTCTGGCTGTTTGAGATGCTTCCAGTCTTTTGCTGTTATAGATAATACAACAGTAACAGCCTAGCATATATGTTTATTTGTATTTTTGCTAGTTTGTATGTGGTACAACTGTGTAAAAAGTATCTTTTGTTTAAAATAGAGCTATGCTCTAAATTCAGATTATATTTGTGTGTGTGTGTGTATCTTTTAAATTATAAATCAGAACACAGTGTAATGTTGGTCCTAGCATCTCTTCTCACTAAGTACTAATAGAACCCCTTTTCATTCCTATTGGTGTTCATTTGTGCTTTCTTTGTTCCTTGGTTAATTTTGCCAGAGGTGTTTTACTAGTTTTGTCTAAGACAACTTTTTAGCTTTATTGATCTTCTCTATTGTATAATAATCTTCTATTCAGCAATTTCTGCTTTTATCTTAATTATTATTTTCTTCCTACTTAGGGTTTCTTTTGCTATTTTTTTTCATGGTTTTGTTTTGCTTCTTAGGTTGGATGCTTAGCTCATTAAATTTTGTTTTTTTTTTAAAGTAAAAATTCAAAACTGTGTCATTAAATGCTTTAATCACATCCTGCAAGGTATATATGTGTGTGTGGGGAGGGGGAGTAAAATATACCTAACATAAAATTTCCAGTTTTTTAGGTGTATACTTCATTGGCGTTAAGTACATTTGCAGCCTTGAGTGACTGTTACCACTGCCCATTTCCAACACTTTTTCATTATCCCAAATGCAAACTGCCTTACTAAACAATGACTCCCTGTTTCACAATCCCGCACCCCAGACTTTGGTGAACTCTATTCTACTTTCTGTCTGTATTGAGTTTGACCAAATAGTGAAATTCTCATATAAGTGAAATTTTACAGTAGTTGTCCTTTTGTCTGGCTTATTTTACGTAATACTTCATAGTCATCCTTGTTAGAGCATGTATCAAATTTCACCTCTTTTAAAGCTAAATAATACTCTACCCGCACGACCTTTTGTTTATCCTAGTCCTGCAGATTTTTCATTCTCATTCAATTCTTAGTGTTTTCTGATTGCCGTTGTATCTATTTTTAACCCTAAGTCTTTAAGAGGTGTTTTAAATTTTCAGTCATGAAGTTTTCTTCTAGTTTTCTTTTTGTTATTCATTTCGAACTTAATTGATTTTGGTTGAGAGTATATGGTGGTGGTGAAGTTGCTCAGTCGTGTCCGACTCTTTGTGACCCCGTGGACTGTGACCTAGTAGGCTTCTCCGTCCATGGGATTATAAAAATTCAAAACTGTGTCATTAAATGCTTTAATCACATCCTGCAAGGTATATATGTGTGTGTGGGGAGGGGGAGTAAAATATACCTAACATAAAATTTCCAGTTTTTTAGGTGTATACTTCATTGGCGTTAAGTACATTTGCAGCCTTGAGTGACTGTTACCACTGCCCATTTCCAACACTTTTTCATTATCCCAAATGCAAACTGCCTTACTAAACAATGACTCCCTGTTTCACAATCCCGCACCCCAGACTTTGGTGAACTCTATTCTACTTTCTGTCTGTATTGAGTTTGACCAAATAGTGAAATTCTCATATAAGTGAAATTTTACAGTAGTTGTCCTTTTGTCTGGCTTATTTTACGTAATACTTCATAGTCATCCTTGTTAGAGCATGTATCAAATTTCACCTCTTTTAAAGCTAAATAATACTCTACCCGCACGACCTTTTGTTTATCCTAGTCCTGCAGATTTTTCATTCTCATTCAATTCTTAGTGTTTTCTGATTGCCGTTGTATCTATTTTTAACCCTAAGTCTTTAAGAGGTGTTTTAAATTTTCAGTCATGAAGTTTTCTTCTAGTTTTCTTTTTGTTATTCATTTCGAACTTAATTGATTTTGGTTGAGAGTATATGGTGGTGGTGAAGTTGCTCAGTCGTGTCCGACTCTTTGTGACCCCGTGGACTGTGACCTAGTAGGCTTCTCCGTCCATGGGATTCTCCAGGCAAGAATACTGGAGTGGATTGCCATTTCCTTCGCCAGGGGATCTTCCCGACCCAGGGATCGAACCCGGGTCTCCCACATTGGAGGCAGACGCTTTAACCTCTGAGCCACCAGGGAAGCCCGAGAGTATATAGTGACTCCAATCTTTTGAAGATTTTCTCTCATAATGTATTTATTTTAACCTTATTCTTGAAAGATAGCTTTGTTTTGTTGGCATCTTTTCCTGTCAATATATTGAGGGTATTCCAGTGTCCCCTTGCTTTCATTGTTAGTATCAAAAAGTAAGCTGAAAGTCCAGCTGCCACTTGTGTGAGGTTTATCCTTTTTTCTCCGCTGACCAATATTAAGAACTTTTTGACCTTAATTTCACTATGATGTCTTAACTTTGATGTGCATAGATTACATTTTACCCTGCTTTTGATTGATTAGGTTTCTTAAACTTGCCGATTTGTGTCCTTCATCTGCTCTAGAAAGTTTTCAGCTCTAATTTGTCTGGTGAGTGGGCTCCCCATTCATTTTGCCATCTCCTTCTGGAACTTCAAGTAGCTGTATCTTAGGTTATCTAGCCTACTCCTTTTACTCTTTTTTCTCTCTCTCTGTCTCTTTGTCCTGAAGTCCAGGTACTTCACATGTGTCTTCCACTTTACTAACTCTCGTCTGCTGAGTCCACGCTGCTCTCTACTTCAAATGTCAAGCTTTAATCTCTGCTGAAAGTGCTGTATGGTGGTTTTTCGTATTTGCTTTTTCCCCCTGCTTTTGTATTTGAGCTTCTTACACATGTTCTGTGTCAGATTATTTCACATCTGTTTCACCAGTGTGTTTTGGTTAGGTTTCAGTCATGGGGTGTTGTTTGTGTTCTGAATTTTCCTATGAGCTTCTCCTTTTCCTTAGAATTTGCTTTTTGGGTATTTTTTGAGACCTGTGTTGAAGTTGTTTCCTCCCAAAGAGGCTTTGTATTTATATGTGATTCTGTCATTCACCAGGGAGTGCTGCCACGTTCAATTAAACCTGCTTGGAATTTGGGGGGACCTCATAGGTCTCATCTGCCTGCAATGCAGGAGACCTGGGTTCGATTTCTGGGTCGGGAAGATCCCCTGAAGAAGGAAGTGGCAATCCACTCCAGTATTCTTGCCTGGAAAATCCCATGGACAGAGGAGCCTGGCGGGCTTCGATCCATGGGGTCGCAAGAGTTGGACACGATTTAGCCACTAAACCAGCACCACCGTAGGTCTTGTGGATTTCAGACCACAAATATACATTTTGTTGTTAGGATTTCTTTAGGGATTCCCCGTTGCCCTGCACTCCTGTTGTTATCACTGTGCTCTGGATACCTGAGATTTCCTTGTTCCCCTCTGTGCAGAGGGATATATTACATATTGATTTAATTTCATATAGATTACAGCTTTTAGGTCCTAGCCTTATGTGGAAGGGACTCCAGTTTTGGCAAGCTCTGGGTTTTATCACCTATTCCCTGTGTCAGCCATCAAAGTAGAACTTAGGTCAGAATTCCACTGAGAATAACAGGTTTGATAAATGGCTTACTCTCTTGTTCCTAGTTTCACTGTGCTTTGCACTGTATGGGAATATCCCTTTCATCTTATCCATGCATATTTAAAGATTTGTTATGTTATCCAGCCCTGTATTTATTTGAGTTTGAGGCAAAGTTTCTTTTTATCTTTCCTTTATTCTTTGTCAGTGCTCCGATTATTTTCGACAGCTCTTCCCCTCTTGAGTCTTTTTCCTTTTTGACTTTGCTACACATAGGCCTGATGTTACGACCATTGCCACCAAATGAAAGCACTCCTTTCAGATTTATGAACTCTTCTTTCTCAGCCTGTGTTGTTGTCCTCTTGAGGTGATTTGGGATATTCTCATTAATGCGTTTGCTCTCAGAGATGTTTGAGGCTTTTAATAAACTCAGTGATTTCTAGCAGCTGGGCTGACTGGCTCCGGACGCCACGCCTGTCTCGTTTCTCTGGTGTATTGGGCGTCCCCTCATCTCCTTCAGTAGACAGTGAGGAATTGTTTATCTTCGCGTTGTGTCACAATTAAACAGTGACCCTGTTAGAAGAGCACAGTGTGTTTGGGGCATGCTTTTTGTTTCGCCTACTTGTTTTTCACTGAAAAGTAGCAGAAAGTGAAAGGATTTGGAGAGAGGCATTATTTATGTTTTTGCCCTTTAAAAAATATGTATATATTTCTGAGTAATGGTGGAGTAAAAAATTGGTAAATCATTATTTTATAATGAAATGTTTTTATTTTGTTGATTCTCCTAAAATATAATACATAACCTTATCACATCATCATTTGATGCTTTTTAGGCATTTGACTCTGTTAGTAGAAGAAATGAACAAAAAAATACACTGCTTTATGGAGAAGGACTAAAGACTAAGGCCATGAATTGGCTGTTGGGGGAAAAGTATACATCTTTCCAAAGATATTTTTGTTAATATAGGATAGTTGATATGTCATCTAGTGAAGTGCTGTTTCATACAAGAACTAGTAATCTCGGGAAAAACAATATTTCATCTGGGGACAGAGTATAGTAATACAAATCAGTAAACATTATTATCTGATACATGGGAGGATCTGTATTAAAGGAAATAGAATAGTAGTAATAGCAGTAGCAGCAGCAAGAGTAGCAGTATAATCCCTTCCTTTTTAAATTTAATTTTTTTTTAATATTAGAATATAGTTGATTTCAGTTCAGTTCAGTTCAGTCACTCAGTCGTGTCCGACTTTTTGTGACCCCATGAATCACAGCACGCCAGGCCTCCCTGTCCATCACCATCTCCTGGAATTCACTCAGACTCAACGTCCATCAAGTCCGTGATGCCATCCAGCCATCTCATCCTCGGTCATCCCCTTCTCCTCCTGCCCCCAATCCCTCCCACCATCAGAGTCTTTTCCAATGAGTCAACTCTTCACGTGAGGTGGCCAAAGTACTGGAGTTTCAGCTTTAGCATCATTCCTTCCAAAGAAATCCCAGGGTTGATCTCCTTCAGAATGAACTGGTTGGGTCTCCTTGCAGTCCAAGGGACTCTCAAGAGTCTTCTCCAACACCACAGTTCAAAAGCATCAATTCTTCGGCACTCAGCTTTCTTCACAGTCCAACTTTCACATCCATACATGACCACAGGGAAAACCATAGCCTTGACTAGGCGGACCTTAGTCGGCAAAGTAATGTCTCTGCTTTTGAATATACGATCCAGGTTGGTCATAACTTTTCTTCCAAGGAGTAAGCATCTTCTAATTTCATGGCTGCAGTCACCATCTGCAGTGATTTTGGAGCCCCAAAAAATAAAGTCTGACACTGTTTCCACTGTTTTCCCATCTATTTCCCATGAAGTGATTGGACCAGATGCCATGACCTTCGTTTTCTGAATGTCGAGCTTTAAGCCAACTTTTTCGCTCTCCTCCTTCACTTTCATCAAGAGGCTTTTTAGCTCCCCTTCACTTTCTGCCATAAGGGTGGTGTCATCTGCATATCTGAGGTTATTGATATTTCTCCCGGCAATCTTGATTTTAGCTTGTGTTTCTTCCAGTTGATTTACAGTATATTAATGTCAGGTGTGTAACTAAGTGGTCTAGTTATACGTGTATATATTTCCACTCTTTTTCAGGTTCTTTTCCCATATAGGTTGTTACAGGATACTGAGTAAAGTTTTCTGTTGATTATGTATTTTTATATAGTAGTGTGTACATGTTAATCCCAAGCTCCTGATTTATCCTTCTTCCCCACATTTCCCCATTGGTAACCACAGGTTTGTTTTCTGTGTCTGTAAGTCTGTCAGGGTTTTGTAAATAAGTACATTTGTATCATCTTTTTAGATTCCATATACAAGTGATAATGGTATTTGTCTTCCTTCACTTGGTATAATAATCTCTGTTGCTGCAAGTGGCATTATTTAGTCTTTTTATGACTGAGTAATATTCCTTTGTATATATGTATCACGTCTTCTTTACTTATCTGTCGATGGACAGTTAGGTTGCTTCCATGTCTCGACTGTTGTAAACATCACTGCGATGAACACTGGGGTTGCATGTATCTTTTCAAACCTAGGTTTTCTCTAGCTGCAGGCCCAGGAGTGGGATTACTGGATCATATGGTAGTTTTATTTTTAGTTTTTTAAGGAACCTTCAACTGTTTTCCATAATGGCTGTACCAATTTATATTCCCACCAACAGTATAGGAGGGTTCCCCTTTCTCCACATCCTTTACAGCATTTATTGATGATGACCATTCTGAGTGGTGTGAAGAGATATCTCATTGTAGTTTTGATTTGTGTTTCTCTAATAATTAGCAGTGTTGAGCATCTTTTCCTGTGCCTCATGACAGTCTGTATATCTTTGGAGAAATACGTATGTATTGACTAGATGTTCTGCTCCCCCATTTTTTTTTTTGGCTGCACAGCTTGCAAGATCTTAGTTCCCCAGCCAACGATTGAATCTGAGCCCCCTGCAGTGGAAGCACAGAGTCCTAACCGTTGTACCGTCAGGAAATTCTCCTATTCATTTTTTAAAAATATTTTTTATTTATGTATTTTTGGCCATGCCGGGTCTTCATTGCTGCATGGGGTTTTCTGTAGTTGTGATGAGTGGGGGCCACTCTCCAGCTGCGGTGCACAAGCTTCTCATTGGGGCGGCTTGCCCTCTTGCAGAGCGTGGGATCTAGGGTGTGGGGGCCTCAGTAGGTACGGCACGCGGGCTCAGTGGTTGCAGCTCCCAGGCTCTAGAGCACAGGCTCAACAGTTGTGGCATATAGACTTAGTTGCCTCTTTGGCATGTGGGATCTTCCTGAATTAGAAATCAAACCCGTGTCTCCTGCATTGGCAGGTAGATTCTTTACCACTGAGCCACTAGGGAAGCCCCCCTGTCCATTTTTTGATTGGCTTGTTTGTTTTTTGATATAGAGCTCATGGGCTGTTTGTAAATTTTGGATTAATCCCTTGTCAGTTGCATCATTTTTGCAAATGTTTTTTTACCATCTGTAGATTGTCTTTTCATTTTGTTTATGGTTTCTTTTGCTATGCAAAAGCTTTTAAATTTAATTAGAACCCTATTTGTTTATTTTTGCTTTTATTCTTGTTACTCTGGAAGGTGGGATCCAAAAAGATATTGTCTCAGTTTATGTCAGAGAGTGTTCTGCCTATTTTTTCCTCTAAGAGTCTTATAGTATCTGGTCTTACATTTAGCTCTTTAATCCATTTTTATGTTTATTTTTATGCTGGGTGTTAGAGAATGTTCTGATTTCATTGTTTCACATGTAGCTGTTCAGTTTCCCCAGCACCACTAATGGGGGAGACTGTATAATCTTTTGCTTTTGAATTGCTTGAAGTCTTGGGTAGGAACACATTTAAAATAATAATTAATGATGCACAGTTATAATTCATTGCCAAAGAATGTTCTGATATATTAATTAAGAAAAAAACATGAGATAAAGAGTTGTTAGTAAGCTTGAATTCTGGTCTTAGTTCTGTTAATAATTAAATTTGTGTGACTTTAGGTAAACTGCTTACATTTTGGTGAGTCAGATTCTTCACAAATAAAAGGAAATGGACCAGATGAATTCCAGTCCAACTTTAATACTCTCTGGATTTATTTTCCTGTGTAACTTGTTTTAAGAGGATGTGAGGGATCTTTTTGAACAGGGACAAACAAGCATGACCTTACATGGGAAATAATTTTTACTGAGAGTTTGGATGGGTAAGAGAAAAGGATAAAAATTTAAGAATGGAGAAATGTATACTCAAAGATGATTTAAGGCAAGAAAGTCTTGATATATTTGGGAAACATGAAGCATTGCATTTATGTACAGTCATATAAGATCAGATTGATTGGTTAGTAAATGGCCTTACATGGCAGCGTTTAGTAACTGCTGAAGAAGATAAAGTCATGTTGTATTTTTAGTCAACCATTTCTTTCTCTAAACAAAAACTGAATGTAAAGAAACTCTGGGAAGCTAGTTAGGGCTTCTAACTGCTTCCTCTGAACAGCAGCTGAAGACAAGAGATTCTTTAGAGAGATCCTGAGATGACGTGATCAAGTCCTTAGCCAGGCTATGGCAGAGTGAGTCATCAGTGTTTTATCAAGGGTCATGCTTTTGTTTACTAATATCTAATCACTTATGAGGCATACTACTTAGAATTATCAACGTTGGATTTGTCATCTTGAATAATTTTATTAGGGACATATGTGACTCAAAATTTAGGTTTTGTTTAGGCATGTGTTGCCTAACAGGGTTCGTCATGTTAATTGGGATTTCCTTGCAACATAGCTCTTTTAACTTTCTAATGTAAATAAAGAAGAAAGTTCTGAAACAGACAACATGTTAGCTCCTCTTGGTTTTATTGAACCGAATTTGTGCAGAAAATGTTAAAAATTACTCATAAAATATTAAAAATAGAGCAGTAAAGAAAGTTTTTTTTTTTTTTTAATAACCAAAGTATAAGGGCTGTGTTCTGAAATGTGCCTTCTTAACGTTGTTTGCTTTAGGGCTTCTGTGGTGGCGCAGCTGGTAAAGCATCTGCCTGCAATGTGAGAGACCTGGGTTTGAAAACTGGGTTGGGAAGATTCCCTGGAGAAGGGAACTGCTACCCACTCCAGTATTCTGACCTGGAGAATTCCATGGACTGTGTAGTCCATGGGGTCACAAAGAGTCTAACACGACTGAGAGACTTTAACTTTCAATGTTGGTGGTGGTGGTTTTCATATAAATGACAATTAGGCTTTCTGGGTCTTGTCAGTCAGTGTCTTTCTGAGTTTTGTTACAAAAAAACAATATAGTAACTACCTCTGCATATGTATAGGTTTTTAACTGTATTCAATATTTGGTTAGGCTTTTGTGCCCCAGCTTGAAAGTTTAGCCATTGATTACCTTTTCATATGTCAAAAATGTATTCTATAGAATAGAAGAGGAAATAACTATGAGTCTTCTGCTGCCTCAGTAGCACATTAGGAAAAAATTGGGAATCTGAGGGTGAAGTATGGAACAGGGGTGCACACTGAAGCAGCAGTTCTCGAAGAGTAGTCTGTGGCAGACTTGGGCTCTGTGAGTCAAAACTTTTTTTCATAATAATGCTAAGGTATTCTTTGCCTTTTTACACAGTGTTGACATATGTGTTGATGATGCAAAAGCAGTGGTGGGTAAAACACAGTTCATTCATTTAAAGTATCTTGTTTAGCAAAATGGGAAGTACGCATAAGGTTCTTATGAAGTGTGAAATGGTTGTCTTACCAATTATGTTACTGAGCCCTTTTTCCTGGACCACCATTTTTATTTGGAAGAATGACAGACCCACTGAACAATTCTGGTTGTTCAGGCTTAGATATTTGGCAGAAATTTTCTTGAAAATGAATAATGTGACAGAATATAAAGCAAGAGAGTTCCAGAAAAACATCTACTTCTGCTTTATTGACTATACCAAAGCCTTTGACTGTGGGGATCACAGCAAACTGGAAAATTCTTAAATAAGAGATGGGAATACCAGACCACTTTATCTGCCTCCTGAGAAATCTGTATGCAAGTCAAGAAGCAACAGTTAGAACTGGACATGGAACAACAGACTGGTTCCAAATCAGGAAAGGAGTATGTCAAGGCTGTATGTTGTCACCCATTTAATTTCTATGCAGAGCACATCATGAGGAACGCTGGGCTGGAAGAAGCACAAGCTGGAATCAAGATTGCCAGGAGAAGTATTAATAACCTCAGATATGCAGATGACACTACTCTTATGGCAGAAAGCGAAGAGGAACTAAAGAGCCTCTTGATGGATGTGAAAGAAGAGAGTGAAAAAGCTGGCTTAAAGCTCAGCATTCACAAAAAGAAAATATGGCCTCCAGTCCCATCACTTTATGGCAAACAGATGGGAAAACAATGGAAACAGTGAGGGACTTTCTTTTCTTGGGCTCCAAAGTCACTGCAGATGGTGATTGCAGCCATGAAATTGAAAGATGCTTGCTCCTTGGAAGAAAAGCTATGACAAACCTAGACAGCATATTAAAAAGCAGAGACATTACTTTACTGACAAAGGTCCATCTAGTCAAAGCTATGGTTTTTCCAGTAGTCATGTATGGATGTGAGAGTTGGACTGTAAAGAAAGCTGAGCATCAAAGAATGGATGCTTTTGAACTGTGGTGTTGGAGAAGACTCTTTGAGAGTCCTTTGGACTGCAAGGAGATCCAACCGGTCAATCATAAAGGAAATGAGTGCTGAATATTCATCGGAAGGATTGATGCTGAAGCTGAAGTTCCAATACTTTGGCCACCTGACTTATTGGAAAAGACCCTGATGCTGGGAAAGATTGAAGGCAGGAGGAGAAGGGGACAACAGAGGATGAGATGGTTGGATGGCATCACCAACTTGATGGACATGAATTTGAGCAAGCCCTGGGATTTGGTGATGAACAGGGAAGCCTGGCATGCTGTAGTCCATGGGGTCACAAAGAATTGGACATGACTGGGCAACTGAACTGAATTGATAAAACTTAAATTTTCAAATGAAAGTTAGAATTTTAGAAAGCTTGTATTTGCTTTCTTGAATTTGAGAATTTCCCAACACCTAGACTTTTCTGATGAGATCAGTGGTGATATTAATGAATGTGATTTTGTTTTTATTATATAATCAAATGTGTTAACATTGGAATATCTTAATAATTGAGCCAGTATTTTCCAGATAATCAATTCATGACATTACAAAATGGATGAAAGATCCATTCAGAGACTTCTCTGGTGGTCCAGTGGCTAAGACGCCATGCTCCCAATGCAGGGGGTCTGGATTTGATCCTTGGTCAGGGAACTAGATCCTACGTGCAGCAGCTAAAGATCCTGTGCACTGCAACTAAGACCCGCTGCAGCCAAATAAATGAATATTAGAAAAGGAAAAAAAGATCTGTTCAAAGAAAAGTCAATGGGTCTAATGTAACAGGGTACAAAAAATTTATTCCTGTGATTTCAGAGTCCATAGCCAACCTTAAGGTTGAGTTTGGTATAGTATCAAGAATGTTTATAATTATCTGAAAACTATTAAAATGCTCCCTTTCCAGTTGCATATCTGTGTAAGACCAGATTTTCTTTATATATTCCAACTGAAACATAACACAACAAATTGAATACAGAAGGAGATATGAGAATCCAGTGTCTTCTACTAAGCCAGATTTTTAAAAGATTTGCAGAAATGGTAGCTAATGCCACTTTTCTCTATATATTTTCCTTTGGAAAATGTTATTTTTCACGAAAATGTTACTTAAATGAAATAAATGTTTAAATAACTTATTTTATTTTCTCATTTGAATATAGACAGCTCTAGCTCACATAAACAAAAGTTGAGATTTGCAGTAATTTTTAAGTGTGTGAAGGGATCTTGAGATCAAAATGTTTGAGAACTACTACGTTGAAGAAACAGAGTGGCTTTTAATATTCATGTGTTGAAAACAGATGTTGGTAAAAGACGTAACCTAACTTAAATATGTATGTGCTGCTCTTTCCCAGTAGATTATGAACTCTTGGAGAAGAATTTAAGTCCTCTTTTCTTTTCTCCAACTTCTTACGTTCAGTTCAGTTCAGTCGCTCAGTCACGTCCAACTCTGCAACCCCGTGAATCGCAGCACGCCAAGCCTCCCTGACCATCACCAACTCCCGGAGTTCACTCAGACTCGCGTTCATCGAGTCAGTGATGCCATCCAGCCATCTCATTCTCGGTCGTCCCCTTCTTCTCCTGCCCCCAGTCCCTCCCAGCATCAGAGTCTTTTCCAATGAGTCAACTCTTTGCATGAGGTGGCCAAAGTACTGGAGTTTCAGCTTTAGCATCATTCCTTCCAAAGAAATCCCAGGGTTGATCTCCTTCAGAATGGACTGGTTGGATCTCCTTGCAGTCCAAGAGACTCTCAGGAGTCTTCTCCAACACCACAGTTCAAAAGCATCAATTCTTTGGTGCTCAGCCTTCTTCACACTCCAACTCTCATATCCGTACATGACTACTGGAAAAACCATAGCCTTGACTAGGCGGACCTTAGTCGGCAAAG
>SJYX01006930.1:138866-184183 GCA_006410675.1 Oreotragus oreotragus
AAAAAAAAAAAAAAAAAGAAACCCCCCCCAAAAAAAAATAAAAAAAATAAAGAAGTTAGAAAAAAAAATGTATGGAGGCTAGTACCAGATGAAATTGCTCAAAGGGTGGAAATTACTTGCCTGTGGAGAGCAGAATACAAAATTGGGGTAGGAGAATGTTCACAATAGGTTAGAAGGTACTTGGGACAGCCTTGGAAAGGGGAAAGGAAGAGTACAGAATGAAAGAAAGTGTGGGCAGTCCAGCATTTTGGGTAAATGGTAGCATGGTAAGGCTTGTGAGCAAACTGGACATGTATTTACATAAATGCAACAGAGCATTTCATCAAAACCCAGTTGAGGCAGTCTTCACGAGCTTACCTGGACATCAGTTTTGGTTTTGCTTTTAACTTTTTTAATACCTCAGATAATTCTAATGCAATAGTGGGTTATGAAATATATATAGTGAATGACACTAGGTGAAATGGAGTATAAATGGAGTTACTGCAAAAGTTGCATGAAACTTTTCAGTTGTGTGTTCATTGAGTCAGGATGTAAAATATATTGGTGTGGGTCCTGGCCAAAGATTTAAAGGTGGTTCTGAGGTATATATTCAATACTTAGCAGTAAAATTGCTGGGTTAAAGGGTTTGTGTTCCTGTGTTTGACTTAATTATGTTAAACAGATTACTTTCTAAAGTTTTGGTTTTTTTCTTAAATGTTCTTTCTCACTCACAGAACACACATGTTCCATTGTTGAACATTCTTGCAGATTCTTGTATTACGGGATTTAATTTTTGCCAGTTTGGGAGGTGTGCAGTGGTATCTTATTGTGGTATCTCATTGTGGTTTTAATCTGGATTTCCCTGATGACTTGGGAAATTGTCTTTCATATGTTAATTTACTTTCATATATTCATTTGTGTTTTCTGTGACATAACCTTTTAGTCCAGATTTCTGTTGTTTCTCTTAAAACATTCATTATAGTCTGTATACTAACCTTTCATCAACTCTGTGTTATTAAATATAGTTTTCCAGGTTGCAAACTGCCTTTTCACCCTTTCAGTGGTATCTTATGAATATAAATTATTAATTTTGGTGTAGTTAAATTGATCAATTCATTTTTTACCTTTGTGTTTTAAGAAATTTTTGCCATACTAGAAATGATATTTTCTTAGGTTTTTCTAAAAGTTTTACAACTTAAACCTTTAAACTATCTGGATGTGATTTTTGTGTACCTGTAAAGGGAGATCTATTTTTGCTTTTTTTTTAACCCAGTGTCCCAGATGATTTACTGAAATTTTTATCATTTCCGTACTGACCTGCAGTATTAGCCATTATCTGTCAGCTTTCCATGCCAGGATTTGTTTCTGTGTTTTCTTCTGTTTATTGAATTGACTCATTTGTTTGTACCTACACTAATACTATATTGCCTTAATCGCTACAGTTTATAATTCTTAATACCTTATAGAGCAAATCTGGTACCAGGTGGTTCTTCAGGATCTTTTGACTCTTCTGTATAAATTTTACACTTTGCTTATCATATACTTAAAAAAGTAAAAACAAAACCTGTTGATGCTTGGATTAGAATTGCCTTGAATTTATAAAGCAAATTGGTGAGAACTGCTTTCAACTTTGTAGTTGACAGTAGAACATCTAGAGTCCCTGGTGTGGCCCATTCACAGGGAGATATTTAGGAGTGCGTAATTTTCAGTTAGACTGAGAGGAAAAAGATGAAACGTTCGGAGGGTAGCGTGCGCTTTGATTCCCCCTACTCTTGGGCTCTTCTCAGTTTCCAATTCAGCCTCCCAGGAAGCTAACACCTCTGGCAGGGCCTTGAGGGATTGGATTGAGGGTTAGGAATGTGGCTGTGTCTGCACTTTCATGCTTGTGTGACTACAGAAATCTATCTGCAGTTGCATTCTCTGCCTGCAACCTAAACTGCTGTTTCTCTAGTTTTATGATAATTGCTTTTCATCTTTGGGTATTCCTTGCAGATTTTGTTCCATGATGAACATGGTGTAGGAGGGGAGAGCTACAATATATGCTTGGCCTATCATATTGAAACAGAAGGATACAAGGGGAAAAAAACTGTTTTTATTTTTAAAAATTACAGTGACCTTAAGATCTTTGCCAGCTCTAATATAAAGCCTGATCTAGAGATATTAATTTTATTTACTCAAATTTATATCCCTTATTGTCCTTACTAAATAGACACCTAATATTTTTTTTAAAAAAAGACTTTAAAGTACCTTCAGTTATTCATTATTGGTTTTAATCAATGTTAGTGCAAAAATTAAGAAAATTAGAAATTATACATTTTATATAACAACTTGACTGAATGAATCTTTTTTTCACATCCCTGCTAATTATGTATCTTATGCACTCTGTGAATTATCAGAGACTCCTTGATAGGCAAGGCAGATGGTGTCCCATGATGGCACTCATAAAAAACTACAACATATAATTACAAACTGTGGAAAGTGATAATCGGGATAGAATAAAATGTCATTTCTGGGAAGGCTTCCTAAAGAAGTGATGTTACAGCTGATGACTAAAGGATGAGTAAGTAAAAATAGGAGAACTTGGGAAATTAAAAACTGTGTCTTATGCTTAGAAAAGCGTTTCAGTGGCCCAGGTACAGGGGAGATCACAGCACATTTGTGGAGCTGAATACAGCCAAATGTGGTTTGAAAGCGGAGAAAAATAATAGCATAATGTATGTTGGAAACTCAGATAGCAGAAGAGGCTAAAGAGGTAGCAGGGAGCAGGTCATAAAGGGCCTGTATTCCATGCTACAGAGCTCACATTTTACCCTGTTTCCTGGGGAACCATTACAGAGGTTTAAACAGGAGGAAGACCTGGTCACATTTCTGTCTTACACAGGCAAGACTAGTAGTGTCTAGAAAACAGACTTTGTTGGAGGTCTAACACTGAAGTTGGAGACTAGTTAGGAGGATTTTGCAGTAGTCCAGGTGAGAAATGGGCTTAAGAAGTCGAGTAGTTTTGATAATGAAAATGGCAATGAGCCATCGTCTTTGCTTATCTTTAAAAACTCTATTCAGTTAGCTAGTGTTGAGTGGTATGTGTGTTTATAAACTAAAGCAATTTTCATGTCTAACTTTTCAACCTATATGCACTTTCACCTCTAGTTGATTTTGAAGATGAGAGGCTTAGAACTGTAAATATTCTTTCTGGTCTAAAAATTTAATTCTGAGATTAGTAATAGTAGTCCGTACGCCTCTGCCTGTTTTCCTGGAGAATACTCTTCTACTTGATGGTACAAGTTAGGTCACCAGTTTAAAGCTGTTCTGGATCAAAAGAACAAAGGGGTAATCACTGATTCTGTTAAATAGAAGAGTCTTCCTTTTAAAGAAATGGAGGATTTTTTAGTTTTAGACTCTAGCTCAAATGTAGCCTGTAAGGTGTTGCCTCCTAGGATGTGGTAGTGGCATACTTAGGATCATTTTGTGCAGCACATCACTTGGGGTTCCCACCTCTTAGGTGAAGGTTGGTGCCTGCCTGCTTGTTTTACTGTCTCATGAAGCTGAAAAATAGCTCCGAGAATCTCTTTTTCTCCAGTACACTCCAGTAAGTTGTGCAGTTTCATTAAAAGAAGTTTCTTTCCCTGGTCCATTACTTCTCATCAAGTGACCCAGTTGCTGAGTGGATATCCTGTAGATAGATGATTGTGGATTTTCTTGTTGTTGGTCCTTTAGATCTTGGATTCCAGAGTTATAAAACAGTGATTCTGTTTACATAGAAATAACCTTCCAGCATATTGTTTGATTTGAAACATGCTTCAGTATCTTTTTGTTTTAGATAACTTTTTAATACTCTTTTTTTCTCCTATTAGGACTGCTAACATACAGGGAGTGTTTGTGTGTATGTGTTATATTAAAACCAATTAAATTAAACAGATGTTTAGGGTATTTTGCTTTTAAGTTCTGCTTAATCATTCTCACTCCTTTCCTGAAACTCATTAGTCTGTACTCCTAATATTAATATATAAGAAACTTTATATTAATTGTCTCTAAATTTTTCAGCATTCCCAAGTTGAAAAATATTTTAAAGGTGCTAAGTCTGACTCAGTTTAGGAATTCACCCCGGAACCAATCTAATTGGCTGAAAGTATATGAGATACTGATGTGGCTTGAATAAATGCCTACCTTGGACCAGTCATCTGTAATCAGGATCATATAAGGAAATAGTATTTTTCTCAACTATATACACATCAGAAATGGAATGCTGAGCAGATTTTTTAAAAAGAAGAAACAAATATTTTTATAAAGTGCAAGAAATTATATGTTTTTCTGTCAACAGTTCACAGCCATATAAAAAGTCAACTGTTGGGACTTCTTGGTGGTCCAGTGGATAAGACTCCACACTCCCGATACAGGAGGCCTGGGCTCAATCCCTGGTCAGAGAACTAAGATCCCTCATACCGTAAATAAGCCTGTGTGCTGCAGCAGAGACCCAGCGTAGCCAAAACAAATAATAATAATTTAAAAGTCAACTCTTGATTTACAGTTCATTAATAAATAATTTCCTCCTGTATGCAGGATGCCAGGTTAGAAGTCAAAGGACATAATTGAAAAAGTAGAGAGCATGACCTGAGATTATTCACTGCCTAGTAGAAATGAGCAATGTTTATGAGCAATGTAACTGTGCGTTTCAGTAAAGGTAGTATATTTATATTAGACTTAATAGTTGCATTTCCCTCTGGTCCTTTTCACAACCAATATGCCCTGTCCTCCTACTATAGCCTATTAGGAGAATCTTCTGGTAAAACATGGCAGATTGACCACATGCATCTATTTACTGTCCCTCCCCAGACACGACTAAAATGATAGTAAAAAAAAAAAAAAAAGAATTATTTTTTCTATCACAAGGGCAAAGAGAATGAGAGAGGAGACCGTAGTATACAAGAGATTTAATACATATTTGGAAGAGTGAAGTGGAGAAGCACTAACTGACTAAGCAGGACAGAGGAAGACATTAGTCCTAAGCATTTGCGGAAGGGAATGTTTCTAAGAAGTGAACCAGTTTCCTTTGTGAAAACCTCAGGCTCAGGATTTGGAGGTACACAGTAGTGTGTGTGGGGGAGTGAGGGTTTGTCTAACACATAGGGTGAAAAGGGGAGAATTGGTTGATTATCTGTTGGGTTGGCTGATATCTATTGGGTTAGTTGTGTTTTTTTTTTCTGTTCAGTGGCTTTACTGGTGCTTAGTGATCTCTAATTTCATTTGAAACACTTTTGTTAGCTTGTATTATGACAGCTGTCATATCAGCATGCATTTAAAAAAAATTTTCAAGGGCTTGTCCGGTAGTCCAGTGGTTAAGAGTTTTCCTGCCAATGCAGGGGACACGGGTTCCATCCCTGGTCCAGGAAGATCTCACATGCCTCAGGGCAACTAAGCCCGTGTACCACAGCTGCTGAGCCAGTGCTCTAGAGCCTGCGAGCCACAACTACTGAAGTCTGCACACCTAGAGCCTGTGCTCCCCAGCAAGAGAAGCCAGCACGGTGAGAAGCCTGCACACAGCAACAAAGACCTAGTTCAGCCAAAAATGAACAAGTAAATAAATAAATTACTAAAAAAATTTTTTTTAACTTTATCAAAATTGGTGAATTTTTATGTAGCCATTTTAATATTGAAAATGGAAGAAAGAAGCAACATTCTTGGCATATTATGCTTTATTATGTAAAGAAAGGTAAAAATGCAACTGAAACGCAAAAATTAGATTTGTGTAGTATATGGAGAAGGTGCTGTGACTCATCAAACATGTCAAAAGTGGTTTGCGAAGCTTCATCCTGGAGATTTCTTCCTGGAAGATCATCCATAGTCCTGTAGACCAGTTGAAGTTTTTAGTGATGAAATTGAGACATTAATTGAGAACAGTCAACATTGCATCTTGTGGGAGAAAGCCAACATATTCAAAATATCCAAATCAAGTGCTGAATATCATTTGCACCAGCGTGGCTATATTACTTACTTTGATGTTTGTGTTCCACGTAAGTTAAGTGAAACGAACCTTCTTGACCATATTTCTGCATGCAGTTATCTACTTAAACATAATAAAAGCATTTCATTTTTAAAACAAATCATGAAAATGGATATTGTACGAGAGTGTGAAATGGAAGATTGTGGGCAAGCAAAATGAACCACCACCAGCCACATCAGAGGTTGGTCTTCATTCAAAGAAGGCGATGTTGTGTATATGGTGGGGTTAGAAGGAAGTCCTCTATTGTGAGCTCCTTCTGGAAAACCAAATTACTGAATCCAACAAATACTGATCCCGATTAGACCAATTGAAAGCAGCACTTGATGAAAAATGTCCAGAGTTAGTCAACAGAAAATGCATAATCTTCCATCTGGGTAGCACAAAATCCCGTGTTTCTCTGATGAGCATATAAAAACTGTTGAAGCTTGGCCAGGAAGTTCTGTTTCATCCTCTGTATTCGCCACTCATTGCACCTTCAGATGTCCCATTTCTTTCTTTGCAGAATTCTCTTAATTGAAAAGATTTTCAATTCTCTGGAAGATTATGCAGGTACCTGGATCAGTTCTTTGCTCAAAATGATGAAATGTTTTGGGAAGATGAAATTATGAAGTTACCAGAAAAATAGCAGAAAGTAGTAGGACTAAATGGTGAATTTTTTGAATACACTGTTCAATAAAGTCCTTGGTGAAAGTGAAAAACGTGTCTTTTATTTTTACTTAAAAAAACCAAAGGAACTTTTTACCAACCAACATATAGGCTGTTTTGAAGGCCCTCAGGGCCCCTTCTTTATTCCACAGTCATGAACTCCATCCTCTGGGAGAACAGAAAACAAAATGATACATACATTTATTTGAGGAGAATTAAGTCTGAGAGGCTCCTTATTCTTGTCAGAGGAGTCAGAAAGAGGTATAGAATGAAAAAAGGCAGATTCAAGAAAGGTACCATACTGAACTCTTCTGCCTTTTAGAGCACTTGTACTGAGTCAGAGCCCTCAGACAGAGGCTGAAAGCTTTTTCTCTGGATAAACAGAATGTCCTGGGGAAAATATTTTGGATACTCTGCACTCATCTTTAATGAAAATGCTTGCTTATCTCCCAGTTAATTTTTAAAATACTTTTTGTGCAAAGGATCAGTAGCTATCTTAATGCAATTCTCTCTGACATCGAATGAGTCATGATGGGTCCATATCTTTATCTCTTTTTCCTTAGGAAAGGTTCCTTCTGCCCCTGTGTTTTGCTTAGGAGAGGACAGTTTTTAAAGCTATAAAGAACCCTTAACATAAGAGTCCAAAACAACAGGGGATAAAATAGGAATGTAGAAGAAACAGCCAGGGGAAAAACCAAGCCTAGACACACACATAAACTATGCGATCTTCAAAGACAGAAAATGCATCTGTGAAACGGGAGCAGTATTCTCAGGTAGAAAATGGTCAGAGAACAATGAGAAATAATTCTTAGAATATCAGCAGTTAGGATTACCAACATAAACAAAAGAGGGCAATAGGCAAAGGATTAGAAGATAGTCAAGAAAAATTTCCCAGTTAAAAGTTCAAAGATGGAAAATAGGAGAGAAAAGATAACAGTTACAAGATTAGACCACAATGCACTGGTCTAACTGATAATGACAGAAGAAAATGACCAAATAATAGAAAACATTTCTTAGATCTGAAAAATGCTGTTTCTAGGTAGAATCAGCTCACTGATTAAAATAATACCTAAAAGGATCAATTGTTGCTAAACTCTCTCCTATGTGTAGATAGCTAAGAATCACCTATCTGTGTCCCGGAACAAAGTGCACAAATATTTATAGGAATACAAAAATACCTACACCTATCAAGGAAAAAAAGTCAATATCTGGTACCTGGTTGACATTTTTCAGGCATGCAAAGACCCATAATTAGTATAATCCATCAATTGAAATCAATCCTAAAATGACACAGATGATAGAATTAGTAGATGTGGACTTTAAAGTATTAAATAATTATATCCCATTATGTTGAAGAACCCAAATGAAAGATTCTGCTTATTAAGAAGCAAAGGGAGAGAGAGAAAAAAAAAAAATCAAAACTTTAGAGTTGGAAAATACACTGGACAAAACTAACAGTAGACTAGATATCACAGAATAAGATTAGTGTATTTGAAAACCATAGCAGCAGAGACCATCCAAATCAAAACTTAGAGAAAAGAGACTGAAACAAAAGCAAATGGGACAGTTTCAGGCAGACTAATGTCTCCAAA
Source organism: Oreotragus oreotragus (assembly GCA_006410675.1). NCBI lineage: Eukaryota > Metazoa > Chordata > Mammalia > Artiodactyla > Bovidae > Oreotragus > Oreotragus oreotragus. The sequence continues at coordinate 147,081 of SJYX01006930.1, forward strand.
GGAGGGAAAGGGGAGAGATTAAAAAAAACAACAACAAAGCAAGAACTTAAAGATCTATTGTATAGCACAGGGAACTCTACTAAGTACCCTGTAATGACCTGGGTGGGCAAAGAATCTAAACGAGGAGTGGAGATTCACTTTGGTGTACACCTGAACCTGACACAGCGTTGTAAATCAGCTATCCTCCAGTAAAAATTATTTTTTAAAAAACTTAAAAAAATGGCTGATTAATGGCAATCCACTCCAGGACTATTGCCTGGAAAATCCCATGGACAGAAGAGCCTAGTAGGCTACAGTCCATGGGGTCGCAAAGAGTCGGACACGACTGAGCGACTTCACTTCACTTCACTTCACTTCACTTCCCCAGCCCCCAAATTTAATGGAAACTATAAACCCACAGATTCAAAGAAGTTCAGTGAATTCTGAATGAACACAGGAAATATGATGAAAACTACACAGAGGCACATGATCATTGTTTAAATTCAGTGGTAGAAAATCTTAGAAATGTTCAGACCTTAGGCTGAGATCTGAACCGTAGTTTCAGGTTCAGAAACTGAAACTGCTCTAGAAAAGTAGGAGTTTTTAAAAAATGCTTGTTGTTATAAACAAACAAAAAAATTGTCAGAAAGAGAAGACACATAGAGGAAAAAATTATAACAGACTTTATGTAAGCAACAATGCAGCCAGAAGATAAGGAGTAACATCTATAAAGTACTGAAAAAAAAAAATTGTCAGTTTAGAATTGTGTATCCTGTGGAAATACCTTCTAAAACAGAAGGGGAAAGAAAACTTTAAAATGTATAAAAGCTGAAAGAAGTTAACACTAGCATACCTACATTGTAAGAAATGTTAAACCTAATCCTTCAGGCAGAAGGAAAATGATGCCAGATGGAAATATGCATCTGCATAAAGAAATGAAAATCATTGGAAATGGTGAATGTTTTTTCTTATCTAATTTTTTAAAATGATAATTGAATTTTTAAGAAATGAAGCACACTGATATATGTTTTCACATGAATGAACCTCAAAAGGTAAAGTGAAAGGAGTTATTTGCAAAAGACCAATGTTGTATGAGAAACAGCCAGAATAGGCAAATCTTTGGAGATAAGGAATAGATTAGTGGCTGTTTAGAACTGGGACAGAGGCAAAGTAAGCAACTGGAAGTGATTACTAACACATACAGGTTTTTCTTGGGGATGATGAAGGTGTTCCGAAGCTATGTTGTGGTGATGGTCGCACAATTCTGTAAATCTATTAAAACCCCGTAAATTGTACAATTTAAGTAGGAAAGCTTTTTGGTATATAGGAAATTATAGCTTAAAAAAGCAAAGCAGACAAAAGCTAATTATAAAAGATATATAGTTAATTCAAAAGAAGAAGAAGGAAGTGAAAACACAGAATAGAGACCATTGGAAAACAAAAGGATGATGGGTTTAAACCCAGCTGTAGCAGTCATATTAAATGTAACTGATCCAGACACCTCATGTAAAAGACAAAGACTAACAGATTGCTAAAGCAGACCTAAGTATATACACAACCCATAAGAAATCCACTTTAAAAATATAGTCACAAAATAGGTTAAAATAAATAATTGTTTAGAGTATGCTAACAGTGAAAAGAAAACTGGACTGGCTATGTTAATGTCAGATGAAGTAGACTTGAGACCAAGAAATATTTCTCTAAATAGTTAAAGAATAACCTATAAAATAGGTTATTTTATAATAATAATAGGATATATTCATCAGAATGGTTTAACAGAACCAAACATTTACGCACTTAATAGCAGAGCTTCAAATTACATGAAGTGAATAAAGAATTTCAAGAAGAAATAGACAAATACAGTTGCAGCTTCCAGTACACTGCTCACGATAATTGATAGAACAAGCAGATAGAAAATCGCTAAAACTGTCAACCAGCTTGACCAGTTTATAGAATATTCCATTCTTTTTAAGTGAGTGTGGAACATTTGCCAGGATATCGCATTCTGTGGCCATGTTTAAAGTTTCAGTAAATTTAGGAAGATTCAAATCACAAGGTAAATTCTATGACCACCATGCAGTTAAGTTAGAAAGTAGTTCTCACTCAACAGAAAAGATCTCTGGAAATATTTGGAAAGTAAATAAAAACACTTCTGAAGAAATTAAAGACTATTTAGAAAATATGTTAAGCTGAATGAAAATGACAGTTTAAGACACCAGTATTTGTATGATACTGCTAAAGCAGTACTTAAAGGACGTTTATAGTATTAAACATCCATTTTAGAAATTAAAAATTTCAAATCAGTGATTTCAGTTAAGTTATTTTAATAAACTAGAAAGGAAGAGCAGGTTAGATCCTAAGTAAGTAGATGGAAAGAAATAGTAAAAGTCACTGTGTACAATTAGTGAAATAAAAAATGCAGAAAAATCAGTGAAATAAAAAGTTAATTTATTGAGACTACTAATAAAAATTGATAAAACATTTGACAAAATCCAATATTCATTTCTGATCAAAGCATTCAGCCAATTTGAAATAGAAGGAAATGCCATTAACATTTTTGACAAACCTAGCCTGGCATCAAATTAGATGGTAAAATTAGATGGTAAAATTTCCTAAGACCAGGAAAAATTTTCTGATTTCACCTTTTACCACTTTTATTCAGCAGTGTACTAAAGGTTCTAGCCAATGCAAGAAAAAGAAATAAGAGGAGTCCAGAGTGGGAAGGAAGAAGTAAACCTGTCTTTATTCATCAGCAACACAATTGAATTTTTTTAGGTAGTCCTGTGATGAGCTATGAAAATGCTAAGTAAGGCTTCATACTAAGGTTTCAGGATACAAGATCAGTATTTAAGAATCAATTGTGTTTTTCTATGCCATCAGTGAACAATGGAAAATCAAAATCTAAAGAACTGTACCATTTGCAATAGCATCAGACTTTTTGAAATACTGTGCCAGAAATCAGACAAAAGCAGTAACAGATGTGTACATTGATAACTATAAAACATTGCTGAGAGGAATGAAAAAAAAAATAAATGGAGAGAGTCACTACTTTCATGGATTAGAAGATACAATATTGTTATTAAATCAGTTCTTCCTAAAATGATCTATAGATTCAGTGCAGTCTCAGTCAAAATCCCAGCAGACTTTTTAAATAAATTATCAAACTTACTCTAAAATTCACATGGAAATGTGAAAGACCTAGAATGGAGCCAAACAATTTTTTAAAAAAGAAAAGGCTTATACTATATATTAATAGTTTCAATGCTTATTATGAAACTACAATAATCCAGTCTGATTGACATAAAGTAAAGAGATTATGTGCAACAGAGTTGAACATCCAAAAATAGACCTGTGTGTATATATATAATCAGTTGATTTTCAACAGTAGTTCAAAATGAAAAAGTGGCATTGGCCTTCTAAATAGCAACACTGAAAATTAGAAGAAATTCAGAGGAGGGTGGTATTTTCGATCTAAATACATATACAGTTAGTTGAGAGCTATCAATTAAAAGAAGGATGTAGACCAAGAAGAAGAGAACAGAGAATACAAAAAGTCGATTCTAGCGCAGCATAAAAGGGAAGGGATGACCTGGGACTAATACCTCTGCCAGAAGTCTTGACATAAATTGCTGCAGATTAAGTAAGAGAATCTGAGAGCGAGGTGGTTAGGTGGAGGAAGAATATGGAACTGATGTGTTTGAATTTACAGAGATAGGTGTGTGGCAGAAATGTTGTAAAAATAATTGGCAGAACCACAGAAAAACTGGGAAATCTTAAAATGTAACAGTTATTAACATCAATAAAAAGGAAGAGAGTTGCACATAAAAAATGACATGGTCCTTGTAAACTACCTGTTCACATGGTGTATGTTATCCATAATCATAGTAATGTAAATTGCTCTTTCTAGATAAATACAGAAACAGGGCTTGATAGACTTTGTTTTCCAAGTTGTTCAGTTTGTGAAGTGTACTTCTTTATTAATGAGAGAAACAGTATGCTAAGGGACTGTCTCTTCTGTCCTGAGCACTTTTATTCAGGCCTGTGGTTGGGTCAGTCTGTGTGCTGCTTTAATCAGAACACTGGTTGACAATGCCCTTCACTCCTCCCACTCCCTCCCCCCTCCACCCACCCCACCCCATGAGGTTTCTATGCTTGATTTATCAGCTTCCTATCAGCCAGTGTTTTTAGGGAAAATCTCTTTTTTAGAATAATTTTGTTCCTAGTCTGTTTTGGGAAGAGTATAAACATGATTGCAGGTACCTTTTAAAAGGCTTTTTTTTTAATGCCTTCTAGGAAGTAAGAAGAAAGAGAAGGAAAGGCCAGAAATTTCTCCTCCGTCTGATTTTGAGCATACCATCCATGTTGGCTTTGATGCTGTTACTGGAGAATTCACTGTAAGTTTACCTAGGTGGAACGCATTTATAAAGCAAAGCTCAAACTTTTGCTTCAGGTATTCTTTTCTGTCCACATATAAACTGTGAATTCTTAGTGCTTTTCTCTTTGTACAGAAGTGTTTGTGGTAGGATGTGTCCTTTTCCTAGGGAGCTGAGGCTCTTGATTATAATTTGCAACTTAGATTCAGAAAACTAGACCTTTTAGAATTTAGTCAAACCTGCAATTGTGTAGGTTGATTTGTTTTATATATTTTGTCACTTTCCTCTGGAAATTGGTCTTATTAGAGCAATTCAAATCAACTAATTTCTGAATATCTTTTCGTTAGGGCATGCCAGAACAGTGGGCTCGATTACTGCAGACCTCCAATATCACCAAACTAGAGCAAAAGAAGAATCCTCAGGCAGTGCTGGACGTCTTGAAGTTCTATGACTCTAATACAGTGAAGCAGAAATATCTGAGCTTTACTCCTCCTGGTAAGACATCAGACCATGGTAACAGGCTCACTTAACTGGGATTGCAGAGCACTTCTAGATAAAAAGATTGCTTCTGGAAAAAGAAGAGCTAAGCTATGGTGGTTGTCTCTGCTTTTTCTCCTGCATAGATCTGCCTTTTGTAAACCAGTGGGGGCAGCTCTTATGTACAATTTGGAGTCTGGAGATTATATTAATCTCTTAGTTTGGCCAAAAGTGGATATTTTGGCCTTTTTTTTTTCTTTTTCTCTTCGCTGCTTTTGAATGAGTTCCAGCAACAGACGGGAAAGAGGATGATTTACAGACATGTTCAAACTGGAAATATTTTTATTGCTAGTGAGACAGGTTAATTTACTGTGTATAAATGTACAGACTTTGAAATAAACAATGTTTTCCACTCAAAAATTGAAACCCATCACATGCATAAATAAAAGCTTTGGAACTCAAAGCTTATTCCTCAGATTTGGAATATCATCAGGTAGGAACTGGAGAATAGTGGATTTTTTTTTTAAGTTTATTTGTTCAAATAAGGACTAGAAAAAAAATCCATACTTTACAGTCAATTATTGTGTCTCTTGAATTTCTTTGTTATGTAGGCTTCCTGCCCTCATGTTAGAACTCATGCTGTCTTTTCCTTGCAGTTTATTTGTTAAAGAATCATTTGTCCTGTTTTCCCTCAGTGTGGATTTTGCTAATTAAATCATGGGTTATTATCATTTAATATGTTTCTTTGCCCTCTTAAGTCATACATGTAGTTTTAAGAAATAATATGATTGAGCTAAGATTATACATTTAGTTTTAATTGATTGTACTTATTTGATTATATCCTTTCAGAACCAATCAGGTCCACTTGGCAAATTTAGACCTTTTTTACATAGTCTAGTAGTACATCCTTAGCAAAAGGTCAGATTTATTCCCAACTGCAATTAGTAAATGCAGTTAAATGAATAATGTATAAATGAATAATTTTTTAAAATCGGTGTCTGAACAGAAAATGGTATGTTTGTGTGTCTGGGCATTTTAAAGGATAATACAAAATTTGCTGTTCTAACTCCAGAATGAATATTGTGGTATTTAGTCTTCATGACAGGGATTTGCTTTCATATTGATCAAAATTTATATGTCAATAATTTTCCTTTATACAATTACTGTTGGTTTCTCTAAGTTCCTTGATAGGCAGTTTGCTGGAGAAAAATATCGTTATGAATAAACTTCTGTTTAGTTTCCAATAAATTTTTTATTAAGGTATAATTTTATGGTCTAAAATTCACCCACTTGATGTTTGCAATTCAGTGACTTTTAGCAAATTTACAGAGTTCCTTTAAATTTGAGGTTTATGGTCTTGTGTAAATTCTTATTAAAAACTGATATTTTTCTTAAGTTTTAATTCAACTCAAAATGATATCAATGTAAGAACATTTCATTTGCTTTGCTTTTGTCTTTCCTTCCTTTATTGTGTAAAAGTTGTTTTATTTTTTGAATTGTTCACTTAGCATTATTTTCTCTTTTGTATTCAGAGAAAGATGGCTTCCCTTCTGGAACACCAGCAGTAAGTTAATATGTTATTTCTTATAGCTCTTGTTTTAAGTTACCAAAAACAAATCTTAGTTTTTATTTTACTTTCCAAAGTAAATTACAGCCTTCAGAAATAACTATTTGATATATGCTTTTAGATAGGTACTTGATTAGTTGAGCAATCTGTGTTAAGCAAATAGAATTTCCTCCAATGATGCTTAAAGTAACTAAAACTTAAAATCGTTGGAGCAATTCAATTACTTTTGATAATGTTTTCATGTATAACCATGAATACAAAGAACTTGCCAGCGTTTTCCTCTGGCACCATCTTACTGAATCTAGACTATGGAAATATGCTGAACAATAAGAAGCCTGTCAGAATCTTCAGAGTTGTCTGAGACTTCATCTGAGTTATTATGTGAGCACAAACACCTCCTGCAAATAATAGCTGTTTTATTTTCAATTCCTCAGTTAGGAGGAAACCGTCTCCTGGAGTTACTTGAACACTATATGTAATAACATGTAAAATCCATATCTAGCACCCACCTTGCAGATAATACACTCTGTATAAAGGATAATGCCTTGCTCTTTTGCTTTGTTAGCCAACACTTTTTCTGTTGAATCTGGCTGTTTTAAATAACTGAAAAACTCTGACTTATACAAAGCCCAGAGGATTTTTGTTTTTGGTCGTAACAAATGAAGTGATTGTTTACCTTTTGGGCTTGTTTAAAGGGTATAAAATTCTCTATATAGTATTCTCTCTTAAGAATACTTGGTATTTACTGTATACATTTGTTTCATAAACTTTTCTGTAATAAATAGAATTACCTTTAAAAATGACTAGATTAGAACCAGTAAGGTTTTACTGCTTTGAAGTGAGCTAGTAAATATATTTTCAAGTATGTTAAAAAAAAAAAAAAGAGATAGTTGTATTTTCATCTGTTGTTACGTTTGGCTTGTCTCCCTTACTTTGCTTATGTGATAAATGCAGCTGAATACCAAAGGATCGGAAACATCAGCAGTAGTAACAGAGGAAGATGATGATGATGAAGAGACTCCTCCTCCTGTTATTGCCCCACGACCAGATCATACAAAATCAGTGAGTTTCTGATTAATGAACTAAAAAAAAAAAAAAGAGATAGTTGTATTTTCATCTGTTGTTACGTTTGGCTTGTCTCCCTTACTTTGCTTATGTGATAAATGCAGCTGAATACCAAAGGATCGGAAACATCAGCAGTAGTAACAGAGGAAGATGATGATGATGAAGAGACTCCTCCTCCTGTTATTGCCCCACGACCAGATCATACAAAATCAGTGAGTTTCTGATTAATGAACTGGATTGTGTGTCTGTGCATGTGAGTTTTAAAAAACAGCAGTCTGTATTTGATTTCCAGTGGTTTTTAAAAGGGTTTCCCAGTTGGCCTCAGTGGTAAAGAATCCACCTGCCAATGCAGGAGATGATATCTGGGTCAGGAAGATTCCCTGGGGAAATAAATGGCAACCCACTCCAGTATGCTTGCCTGGGAAATATCACAGACAGAGGAGCCTGGTGGGCTACAGTCTACAGGGTCACAAATAGTCGGACATGACTGAGCATACATGCATGCACGATTTTTAGAAAGTCCTCCTGCTGAAAATATTTTAATATGGGGGATTTGACTAGAAGATCTTTACCTAAATACCANAATGGCAACCCACTCCAGTATGCTTGCCTGGGAAATATCACAGACAGAGGAGCCTGGTGGGCTACAGTCTACAGGGTCACAAATAGTCAGACATGACTGAGCATACATGCATGCACGATTTTTAGAAAGTCCTCCTGCTGAAAATATTTTAATATGGGGGATTTGACTAGAAGATCTTTACCTAAATACCATTATCAAAAAACTAGTTTTTTTGAAAATTAAAGTTGAATGGGTCTTTAAAAGTTAAAATGCATATTGTGTTTTCTTTCTGCATTACCCCATCTCTTCCAGAGAACTCATCTGTTTCTCTGCCTTTCTCTGTTTATCTCAGTGCAGAAAAGTACTAAGTCTAGAATCTTACCTCTTATCCAAATCATGTATTTTATCTCCCATTTAACATTTCTGTTAAAACATTAGTATCGTTCAAGAGGCTGCCAGGAGTGAAATTTCTAACAGATATGGGAGAATGTTAACAATAACAACGTTAGACAGAGACAGCAAGAGTCCTGTCCTACTCCCTATACTAACAGGGATAAAGTAAGTAGAGCATGGTGAGGTGTAGGCACAGTAAACAGGTATAAAACTCTGACTGCCATTGTATCCTCATCGATAGAGGGCTCTATTTTCTTTACCATTTAGAATTGACTGTTTGAAATGAAATTTGTGTAAAAATTTTTGTGGAAATTAATAATAGTTAGGCTTCCCTAGTGGCTCAGATAGAAGAGAATCTGCCTACAGTGCAGGACACTAGGTTCAACCCCAGATCAGGAATATCCCCTGAGAAGGAAATGGCAACCCGCTCCAGTATTCTTGCCTGGAGAAGTCCATGGACAGAGGAGCCTGAGGGGGCTTTAGTACATGGGGTTGCAAAGAGTCAGACATGACTGAGTGACTGATGCTTTCACATTGCAACATCAGGATTTCCATTATTTTGCTCTTTATTTCTCTCTTGTAGAAAAAATATGATTTTTAAAGTTGTATTTCTTTTTGCTTCATTTCTGGCACATTATTTTTTATCTGACCGCATTAAATTTCATTTACAGATCTTCTGTTTTGCTATACAAACTTTTAACATATGTATATGATGTTCCTAAGAAAAATGTTTCACATTGCCTCTTAGTTACCAGTCTTTGGTAAAACAAGTCTGAAAGTATTACTCTCATTCTTTAGAACACTGAAAACAACTTAGATTTTGTCAGAAATCAAAGAACTGAATAGTGTGCCAGTTAAGAATACCTAAAAAATTTTTTTTTCAATTATTAGTAATTAACTGTTTCTCTGCAGATTTATACACGATCTGTAATTGATCCTATTCCTGCACCAGTTGGTGATTCTAATGTTGATGGTGGTGCCAAGACTTCAGACAAACAGAAAAAGAAGGCCAAAATGACAGATGAAGAGATTATGGAGAAATTAAGTATGTTGCCTACGTTTTACATTATTCTTAAATTGTTAACAGCCCCTGAAACATTTGGCCTGGATGGGTATTAATTTATACCTTATATTTTGGCTTAAAATCGTTTTCTCCTAGGAACAACAGATTCATTTAATGTAGTAAAGCCAAAATAATACTCTTCTTTGCCTGCTTATTATTATGTGCCAACTCATGAGCTGTGTCTTTGCGATAGTCAGTATTTTGGGGAGCAATACTTCTTCTCAGAGGGCCAAATCTAAAGGTCCTAATTGGAAACTTTATCAAAGAAAGTTTGTGTATATTTATGCACACCTATAGAATACAAAATGTCCCTAAATAACTAAACCAAATGTCTTATCTAGATAATATGTGTAAGCATAAAATGTATTTTTTTCCTCCGTTTTCATCCGTCAACTGTCATTGGCCTGGATCCAGCACTGGAAATAATACACACAGGCCAGAGAGAGGGTAGCAGTAGTATCTCATTACAAGTCTATACCCACTAGAGTTCTACAGGACGCTGACCTAGAGGCATCAAGGAAAAATGCTACAGATTGGCAATAGGGTTGAGGCTGAGTACTTGTATAAAATTGCTTTATTTTTCTGAATTTCTTTGATATGCCCCTCTCTCCTTTTACCTTGTGAAAGTTTAAGTGAAAATTTAGTGTGCTTTTTCTCATGCTTGGACTTAGTTGTAATAAGACTATGTTAGGATTTTATGTACAAAATCATACTTTTTTTTTTTTTTTTTAACAAAATCCTAATTTAAAACCTGTTTCTTAGTTGTGGCTTTGTGAACTTTTCTTAAACAGATGTATGATTAGTTTATATTAGAGTAATCTTTATAGTAATAAGTGATTTACTAAATATATTGAAAGATAGATATAGGAGAAAGAAATGCCATTAGGGTTTTTCATTTGGATATTTTATATATTTTTTTTCTCATAGTAAGTAGTTTTATAACTTACTGTTAGTTTAATATCGATACGTTTCAGTGGAGTATGAAAAGTAGGATGACCAACTTGTCCTCTCGCCAGGAATTGACTGGTTAAGTTTTAAAACTTAACATGCCACATCCTAAGAACCCCCTGAGTCTCAGAAAAGCTAGTATAGTCGGTCATTCTGTAATGTCGTCATTTTTTAGAACATGGGAGGATAATCAAGACATTAGTTCGGAGGTCTAACCTAGTGGAAATAATGTATCTTTTTGCTTCTGGTACTTTTAAATTTTTATTTATTTCTTTTGTGTTTGAAGCATACGTTATTTTTGAAACTTAGTGTTATGTATGCTCTAAAATCAGTGGGGTTTATTAAAAGAAATAATGTTATCAGAATTAGCTTACAATTTTAAAATGCTTGACTGAATTTCCAAATTTTTGTTGTTTTTGTTTAAAATAGGAACTATTGTAAGCATAGGTGACCCTAAGAAAAAATACACAAGATATGAAAAAATTGGGCAAGGGTAAGTATTTGTGACTGTATTACCAGAATATTCATTGTTTTCTAGACGTCCGACTTGATCTCTCTTTTGCCTACTGACATTGAACACTTAACAGTATTCTCTGAGTAGTATTCTTGGATTTGTGTAAAAGTAATGAACTTATTTCTAGATGCTATTAAAATACTGTAATACTTAGCAGTGATTGTACATTGGTGCTTCTTAAGTGTGATTTCACATTGGTGGTAAGAGATTGGATAGGTAGGAAAATTGTCCAGCAAATATTTAAAGGACAGTAAGAAAATTTACTACAAATCTATAGTGTTTTCTTTGTTTAAATACATTTTAGTCACATCATGAGTATGAATCCTTAATTTTACTGCCCTTCTGATTTTGTTCAATAGTTTGTATTTTAAAAAATTATTATCTGTTTCATTATTTATTTTATGGCTGTGCCACGTGACTTATGGGATGTTACTTCCCTGACCAGGGATCAAATCCACTGTGGAAGCTCAGAGTCCTAACCACTGGCCCCTCAGGGAATTCCCAGTAATTTGTATTTTAAAATTATGCTAACTGAAAAAAAAATAAAAATAAAAAAAAAATAAAATTATGCTAACTGAAATCTTTTTCTTTTCTATTGCTTGAGAGCAAATGAGCATCTTGAATTCTTAATGTTAATTCTGGAAAGTATTCTGGGAGTTTTGAGAGTGAGCTTAAGTCTTTTTGAAAACTTTTATGAATTTCCTTTTAAAAGTAAAATTTAATTGCACCTCTGGTTTTAATAACAAAAAAATTAAAAATCATATTAGTATCCTTGAGCCTGATAATAAATAAATAATAGTATGAAAAAGTGAACGTGTTAGTTGCTCAGTCATGTCTGAGTCTCCAACCCCATAGACTATAGCCCTCAATTCAGTGTTGAATCAGAAAAGCAAATCATAGGAAAATACATAAAATGAAATCATTTATATGAAGTTTTAAAAATAAGTTAAATATCTTCTGTATTGGTACACACCTGTGTCCTTAGTAAAGTATAGAGAAACATGCGGCAGTCGAATACAGAGTGAATGTTCTGCACAGGTTACTGTGGGGAAGAGGGCGGATGCCTTTGGAAAGGCCACATAAGAACCTTTAAATTTGTTGGTAGTTCTTTGTTTCTTAAGCAGGGAAATAAATCCATGAGTATATGTTACTGATTTCTTTTTGCCTGATCTTTTTTCTGTGTTTTTGTAGGTCTCAAATTTATGACAGATTTCTAATATAAGTTTTGGCCACAAGGATTACCTCTTTCTCTTATTCTTCCCCCCTTTGTTTTTGCTTTTACCTTTTTTAAAGATGTTCAGTCTTCAGTGTTCTTTAACCCCCTTTCAGTTGTTTCGAGTATAAAGTCTTTGGATGTTATAAATGAGAATGATTTAGAAATCTTAAATCTGCTTGTGTCTCTTTTTTCCCTAGGGCTTCTGGCACAGTTTTCACTGCTACTGATGTGGCATTGGGACAAGAGGTAAGCAACTTTTTCATACTTCTGGGTGTTACCATTAGCTTTTACTATAGGCAGAACCTAGATCTGCCTGTGAATAATCAATGAGGAATTTCTTTTTCAGTTGAATATGTTGAAGGATTACTCTAGAGAATTTTATAGTATCTTCCTTATTGAGGGGAAAAAAGTAATTATGTTTTAGTTAGTTAATTATGTGTTTAGTTTCATAAATAAATATTTTAAAAACTATTTTCCCAGTTTGGATGAAAAGAGGATTAATTCCTGGCACTGGACTGACCTTGGGTTTAGATTTCAAGAGAAATCCGAAAATACTGGGGGTTCTGTATTACAAAGAATTGTGCGTAGGCAGTGTGGAAGTTAAAGCACTGCCTATGAGTAAATTATAATCTCACTGTATAGGATGTATGTAATAAATTAGATGATTAATTATTAATGTTTATGATTTTCTAAGAGAATTAGGAAGCTTGATGTGATTTTTCTCCTGTTTCCACCATAGGTTGCTATTAAGCAGATTAATTTACAGAAACAGCCAAAGAAGGAATTGATCATTAATGAGATTCTGGTGATGAAAGAATTGAAGAATCCCAACATAGTTAATTTCTTGGACAGGTAAAAAGAGATATTTCTTAAACACTGGGAGAAAAATGGTTTTGGAGGTTAGTCAGACTAGGGTTGAGTGTCAACACTGAAAAGTAAACTCAGAGTCGGGAGAGAGGTGGAAATAGCGTGTTGCAGTTTGTGATCTTAGCCAGAGTCGTGTCTGACTCTTCGTGACCCCGTGGACTGTAGCCCTCTAGGCTCCTCTGTCCTTGGGGATTCTCCAGGCAAGAATATTGAGGTGGGTTGCCATTCCCTTCTCCAGGGGCCCTTCCTGACCCAGGCATCAAACCCAGATCTCCCACGTGGCAGGCACGTTCTTCACCAACCGGGCCACCAGGGAAGCCGATGCTACAGTGTGGAAGGCCCCTTTTCTACTTAGGTATCAGTTGGCAGTCAAGAGGAGGCCGTTAAATGAAGCACGTTGCTCCCAGGGCTCATAGCAAGTCCAGATGATCAGGAGCAGAAACACTAAGGAAAGACTGGCTGTGGTTCATGTCTTGATACAGAGGTGATTGGCCACTCAGTTTTTAAACTTTTCAGGTCAGTTTTATTTCAGACTTTGTCTTGGGAAAATAGCATGTTTATCAAAACCTCATATAATTTAGGAATTGATGTTAAATAACAGAACAAAAAGTAGAAGAGAAAATTATGTATTTTACAGCCTTTGTTTTTTTGGCCACACTCTGCAGCGTATGGGATTTTAGTTCCCTGCCCAAGGCTTGGCAGTGAGAGTACAAAGTCCTGATCACTGGGCCAACAGGAAATTCCCTTACAACAGATTTGTTTTTAAAGCAGGATGTCTGTGTGAATGAAAGTAGAATAGTAGAAAAATAAGTGAGAATTACAGTAGTGATTGTATTGGAGATAGGGAGTTATAGATGACTTTTAAATTTCCGTATTTAAATTTGTTTTGAATGGATTAAGAGAAAACATACTTTCAGACTTTAGGCCTACCTCTGGAGACCATGTTCATAGACATAAACTTTCCAGGTACATTTCTCTGCTTTTTAAAATAGTATTTCAAGTCAGTAAAGCATGGGTGGTTAAGATAGGCCATAAGCTCTGGAGCCAGTTGTGTTTAGTTTCAGATTCTGGTTCTGTTACCTACTGGCTGTGTGACCTTGTATGAATTACCTGATCTTTCCAGGTCTCCATCTCCTGGAAGCCTCCATCATCTGGAGATTCATACCATACAGGGTTATTTTAATTGGAATAATCTGTGTACACACTCAAGTTAGAATTGGGGGCAAATGTTAAAGTGATTTAGGAAAGTCACAGTGCTTCTGTTGCTTTTCTATGCTGTTACAAAGCACCTGTTCAGTGTTCTTCCTAGCTGTCAGAGCTACCGGCTTTCTGGGTTTTTTATCAGGGTGTCTAATAACTGAAATCTTCAATATAGAGTGCCATGTATTTAGAAAAAGTGGAAGTGTGGATGTGTTTTGTCTGTTCTCTTGTAGCTACCTGGTGGGAGATGAGTTGTTTGTGGTCATGGAGTACCTGGCCGGGGGATCCCTTACTGATGTTGTCACAGAGACATGCATGGATGAAGCACAGATAGCTGCTGTGTGCAGAGAGGTGAGTTTGCTCCCTTTTTGATAAGTCACAGTAACATGTGGTTAACGAGTTGAAAAAAGGGAAATATTTATTTGTTCAGGTAGTATACTTTTGAGGGTAAGAGGGAGTGCCATTAAAAATATATCACTCAACAGTGGAAGCAAGGACAAAGTGGCATATCTTCTCCCTGCTGCTGCTGCTAAGTCACTTCAGTCGTGTCCGACTCTGTGTGACCCCACAGACAGCAGCCCACCAGGCTTCCCTGTCCCTGGGATTCTCCAGGCAAGAACACTGGAGTGGGTTGCCATTTCCTTCTCCAATGCATGAAAGTGAAAAGTGAACGTGAAGTCGCTAGGTATTAATTAATAAGTCTGCTCGTGGTTTTATTGATTTCCTTAAACGTGACCAATGAAATGATATTCATTAATAAATTTTGAGACACACTGTTTGTTTAGGCCATTAGAATTCTGTCACATTGCCTACATCTAAGCCAAAAATGAGCCTTTCTTTAACAATGAATGTTTGAAAAAATGAAGAATGTTTGGTCACTTAAAAGTTGATAAAAATAAGAATTTATTTATGCCTAATTTGTTTCTCTAATAATTTTTTTCATAATTGGTATAAAGTTATTTTAAGAGTTCTTCTGTTTATTCCTACAAGTATTTTTCTGGGGATTTATTCTTTTCAGAAATCTGCTTAAATACTTGGTAAATATGATAACAGTAATATGCAGTTTAATCTAGTTTTTTTTCTGTGAGTAGTGCAGTGTTTTGAATGAGATTTTTAGTTGTAAAGATGTACAGACTTCATTTGTTGTTCTACTTTAATGCAGATAAGAAATAAAAACATAGCTTTTTCCAAGTTAAAATTCATATGTGGTTTACATTAAAAAAACATAGCAAGCAGATTTTAAAATTTTAATCTCATTCTGTTTTTAAGGAAGTGAGAGTACTTTTTCTGCTCTTTTGACTCAGTGCTTTCTGAAATATGGCATAGTATCTAGGATATGGATATAGCTTTATGTAAAACCTACCATAGCATAGCATAGCATAGCATAGCATAGCACCATAGAAGAAAGGAAGAAAACATTTTACATCACACTGAAGAACTGGAGAGAACCAGACTACCCAGTGTCTTATATTGATTAGACTTCTGAGTATCTCAGATTCAGATAGGAATGATTACAGGTTTATCCTTTACTGTTGAAAAGTGAAAATGTTAGTCACTCAGTCACGTCTGATTCTTTGCAGCCCCATGGGTTGTGGCCCGCCAGGCTCCTCTGTCCTTAAAATTCTCTAGGCAGGAATATGGGAAAGGGTTGCCATTTCCCCCTCTAGGGGATCTTCCCAACCCAGGGATCAGACCTGCCTCTCCCGTGGCTCCTGCTTTGGCAGGCGGATTCTTTACCACTGAACCAGCTGGGAAGTCCCCATTACTGTTGAAATGATATCTAAAAAGCCTTGTGCATGTTTACCAAGTGCTGCATACCTTCAGTTCAGTTCAGTTCAGTTGCTCAGTCGTGTCCGACTCTGCGACCCCATGAATCGCAGCACGCTAGGCCTCCCTGTGCATCACCATCTCCCGGAGTTCACTCAAAGGAGTCCGTGATGCCATCCAGCCATCTCATCCTCGGTCGTCCCCTTCTCCTCCTGCCCCCAATCCCTCCCAGCATCAGAGTCTTCTCCAATGAGTCAACTCTTCGCATGAGGTGGCCAAAGTATTGGAGTTTCAGCTTTAGCATCATTCCTTCCAAAGAAATCCCAGGGTTGATCTCCTTAAGACATTTAATTTAAACCTGAACAGGCCTAGAAATCATATTGACCTACCCATTCATTTCATAAATGAGAACATTGAAGACTAAGTGATATTCTTATGGTATTAAATAACCTGTGGCAGAAATAAGACTAGATAAGACATTATTTAATAGTTGTTTCTGGATAAGACCAGAGTAGGAAGAGCAGGATCTAATTATTTAAGGTGTCTTATTTTTGTAACTTTGCGTGTGACAGAATTTTTTTTCTCTGTAAATGTATTATTAGAGCGTCTTCTACTAGATACTAGAGGTAGTACTCAGGTAAGTAGTGTATATGAACTTCCCTTAGACTTCTCAGGGACTATTTCATTGATAGGTGTTTTTCTTGTGTTCAGTGTTTACAGGCATTGGAGTTTTTACATGCTAATCAAGTGATCCACAGAGACATCAAAAGTGACAATGTGCTTTTGGGCATGGAAGGATCTGTTAAACTTAGTGAGTAACAAGTGAACAGATAACATTTATATGTTACTTATAATTTTCTGCCTTTTGTTTAAGTAAAAACTCTTTTCCTGCTATTAACTTTTTTATGACAATACATGGAGTTGGGGAGAATAGTAAAAAGATATGGACCATCAGCTGGACAGCTTGAGTTTAAATAGTGGATCTACTACTGCTTGCTGAATAATTTTGGGTGAAATCATGTAATCTGTTTATGTTTGTTTCCTCATTTGTATGATAAGGAGAATAGTAGTACCTATCTCAGAGAGTTCTTCTGAGTACTAAAAATGTAAATGAGGAGGAGTGCCTGGTACTATTGTAATGTTGGTGCTGTCTTCCAAACATAAACTTGGATTTGTCTCTGCTACCTGTTGGGGTAGAGTTTTCTCATTATGCTGTTCGTCTTTCTTTGAATTTGGTAGACGTTGGTCTAATTAGGAGAGGCCTGTGTGACCCAGACATCAGAGATGACATTTTTAGGGAGAAAATCATTTGTAAACCCCTTTCCCTAATTGTCTTCTGTATCAGACATGATAGAGTCATGGGGAAAAAAACCTCTCTTCCTCTGCTGGCTATAATCTCAGTTTCACCCATGCCTTCTGGAGGATTTAAGAACTTCTACTGAAGTTTCTCCAACTATGCAAAATGCAAGACATTTCTTGGATCAGAAGACCAAAAACTATTTCTTCTGTTTGCCTAGAGAATTTGGCTCCTTTTTCAACATCTCTTTTTAAAAATAGATTCTTCAGGGCCTTCCCTGATGGTCCAGTGATTAAGACTCTGCACTTTCAATGTAGGGGGTGTGAGTTCAATCCCTGGTTGGGGAACTAAGATCCCATAAGCTCTGTAGTCCAGCCAAAAAGTGGGGGGAAAAGAAAAATCCTTCAGAGGTTATTCAACTACAAGAATGAGGATTTAGTTTCTATTTGATGGTCAAAATATATAGTTAATAATTGTAATTTTAGTGGGAAAGCTAGAAATTGATATTCTCATACATTTTTGGTGGATATACAGGTAAACTAAATTTGACCTTTTTGGATAATATTTTACCCTTGCTCTGCCACTCACTAGATGAATGATCTTGGTGTTCCTCAGTTTCCCCATTTGTAAAATGGAAGTCATAATAATAAATGTACCTATCATAAAGTTATAATGTGTTCTTAGGAGGTACTTGAAACAGTTTTATAAGCACTCATTTTAGCTATAAATGTTATAATTTGACCTAATAATTGCTTTTTTTTAAGATTGCCTGGTATAGAACTGTTGAACATATGCACAGCAATAAGTACAAAAACGTTCCCTGCAACCTTGTAAAGAAAAACCAACAGTATCTGAAATAACCTAGTAGTACAGAGGTGGTTAAATACATTATGGTATTTTTATGTGCTGTAAAGTTGTGTAGTTACAATCATAAGGTAGGTTAGTATAGTAATGCAGAAAGATCTCTAAAAATAGTTTTAAAAAGCAATTTACAAAGTATCCTAAGTAAAATATTTAAGTAAAATAAACCAATCAGTTTGTAGATATTTTTTGTATGTTTGGAAATGTATAACAGAAGTCCCGAACTTACAGTCCTGAATGTTAACAGTATTTACATGTGGACTAGAATGAGTTTAACAGTAGAAGGAAGGAAACGGTTCTAGACTCTTATCTTGACTTTCCTACTGAATTAGCGCTGGGTTCTAAATTAGGTATCCTGCTCCTCAGTTATAAAATGAGGTGGTTGGAAGAGTAATGCTGGTGAAGACCTTGTGGGTACAGTGCCGTTAAACGTGTCCTTTTTCTGGGCTCTCTCGCTGACTCAGATGCTTCTCATTAATTCTAGCTTCTGTTTTTTCCTTCAAAAGTAGTGTCCACTTCCTGACCTTTGCCTGATTGACAGTGGACACAGTTTTGGTGTCCAGCTTTGGTAACTTTTTCTTTTAGATCTTTTTCAACTTTATTAAAAGTTTTAGGATAAAATTAATTGTTTAGAATAAAAACCTTCCTAATAATTTACCTTCTTCTTATGGGAAGTAAAAGTTAAAAAGTGAGAGTGTATAATATCAAAATATCTGTAAGCCCATTCTGGTTTACTTTATTAATACATTCTTAAAAACTAAGAGACTGAATACTCAAATATAATTCGTTAAGTCATATAAAGTAAACTCCTAAAACAACCCACGAACACCATTAACTCAAGATGTTTTGTATTTTTTTTGTTTTGTAGCTGACTTTGGTTTCTGTGCCCAGATCACCCCTGAGCAGAGTAAGCGGAGTACCATGGTTGGAACACCATACTGGATGGCACCAGAGGTGGTTACACGGAAAGCTTATGGCCCCAAAGTAGACATCTGGTCTCTGGGTATCATGGCTATTGAGATGGTAGAAGGAGAGCCTCCGTACCTCAATGAAAATCCTTTGAGGGTAAGACCAGTTGAACACTAAACTTACTTTCAGAAAATAATTTTCTTTAAATCATTAATTTAGAACTTGCATGTGCTAGGCACTGGGCAAGGATTTAGGATACAAAATTGATTAAAAACAAAACAAACAAAAAACCCCTCAAAAACCAAGTCTCTTCTCTCACTCTATATTTAGAAAGTATTTGCTTCCGAGTTATTGAGTTGAATGTGTTAGGTTTAAGAGTTTGTAATTTTTTGATAAGCTGTATTGTTTCTTAAATTTGCACATAAAAATTTGCTCAGTTTTCTGTAGAATTAAGAGACTCTAGATATAACCTTCAGGTTATTGACTTTGAACTTTGGCCTCTGTACCCCCAGGTACAAAGAGGAAAGCAGGATCCCATTTGTGAGGAGGCTGGGTAGATGGCAGTGTTAAAGCCCATATTCAGACAAAAGAGTGAGGGTCCCCAGAGACAGATGAAGTCAGTAGACTTTAGATGGTTTCATGTTCAGCAGCTGAGGGAGAGTTCGAACTTTCCTTCCTTCTCTCTTTTTCCCTTCCTTTCCTTCCTCCCTTCCTCCTTTTCTCCCTTCTCCTTCTCCCACCCTCCCTCCCTCCCCTCTTTTCTTCCTTACAGATTAATTGTAGTGAACAGGTAAATTCACCTATATGGAATCCTCAAATAATGAGGATCGACCGACTATGAAGTCTCTGGAACAGGCACATCTGTAGAGACAAGAAATTAGTGGTTTACAGCGACTGAAGAGAGGAGGAAATGTAATACATGTGAGTGTTCTTTTTGGAAGGATAAACATATACTGCAATTAGACATTAGTGATAGCTTTATAGTCTTGCAAATATACTAAAGACCTTAAATTGTGAATTTTAAAAGGGTGATGTGAATTACATCTCAGTGAAGTAATTATTTAAAGTTTTAAATTGCCATATATGACTACAGACTTATTGCCAGAAATAGAAAAATTTTTTCTCAAAATAAGTTGGACATGCTGTAAATGAGCTACAGAGGCCAGTATAATGGGCATATATAGATGGTGCTCTGTTGGGATTGTATTGGATTTTGATGCTCATTTTCCTAGTGCTTTTCATCCTCTTGCGGAGATTCCAGTTCAACTGAGCAATTAAAGTACTTATATAGAAGTGTTTAATTTTAAAACACTGCAGAACAGTTTTTAAAACCCCCAAACTGGTTCGTTTATATGTTTGGCAAACACTGATTTGAGTATTTGCTCAAGACAGTCAGATCAATAAGGTGCTATGCAAGGTACAGTCTTAAAGAACCAAGAACAATTTCTGCCACTATAGAAGGAGGAGAAAGACAATTTTTAAAATAGAAATAATATGTAATATGTTAAATGATGGTAGGGCTGGTAGGCAGAGAGTCAAGTGTCCAATTTCCAAAGAGTAGTTAGGGAGGCTTCACTGAGGCAACATTTGAACAAAGGAAGTAAGAGAGTGATACTCAGTTACTTAAGGCAAGAACATTTCCATCATGTGTAAAGACCCTAAGCAGGAGCATTTCTTATGTATTCAAAGATCCTTAAGGAGTCCAGCATAGCTAGCCTACAGTTGAGTACACAGCAGGAGAGAAAAAAGGTGGATCAGTTAAGACGTGAAGCCGACTGTGGTACCATAGGCCTTTGTAAGAATTTTGGCTTCTGCACAAGTAAGACGAGGAGACTATTGACAGTACTGAATAGAGAGGTGAAAGTGATCTTCCTTCTGTTTTAACAGGACCACTCTTAGATTTTGATGGGGTTATTTTGTTGAGAAGAGATTCTCAAGAGAGGCAAAGGCAGAAGCAGGAAGACCAGTTAGGAGGCTGATGCAGTGATCCAGGCAAGAAATGATGATAGCTGAGACCTGAATGGTGCTGGGGGAGGCTGGAAAAAGTACTTGGGTTCTGAATGTATTTTGAAAGGAGAGCCTATATGACAGAGAGGGAGAGAGGCCCCTAGGAGTTTGGCCTAAGCAACTGGAGTGATGAAACTGAGGTTCTCCTGGCTGAAGTGAGGGAGGCTGCAGGTAGAGAAGGGGAGTGGAGGTAGCAGGTGCCAGATCAGGAAGGGACACTTTTAACTTGCTTTCGGCACGTTAGGCTTGAGGTACCTGTTCAGGTATGCAAGTGTCCATGTGGATAGATTGGACAGGCTGTTGAATGTGGAAGTCTGGGATCCAGGATAGAAATATAAAATTGTTAGCTGTAGAATTTTTTAAAGCTCTGAGATCATGTCACCGGGTCTAATGGGCGTAGACAGACAATAGAAGAGATATGGCTTGCATCCTGAGGCGCTGCATAGTTAAGCATTGATTCTAGTTTTTTAGGATATATTCAACTTATCAACTTTTTTTGGAAGTGCTGCATCTGTATTTATAAGTTAATTGGTTGTTATTCAGTCACTCAGTCATGTCCAACTCTTTGCAGCCCCATGGACTGCAGCATATCAGACTTCCCTGTACTTCACCATCTCCTGGAATTTGCTCAAATTCATGTCCATTGAGTCAGTGATACCATCAAACCATCTCATCCTCTGTCATCCCCTTCTCCTCCTGCCCTCAATCTTTCCCAGCATCAGGGTCTTTTTTAATGAGTTGGCTCTTCACATCAGGTAGCCAAAGTATTGGAGTTTCAGCTTCAGCATCAGGCCTTCCAATGAATATTCAGGGTTGATTTCCTTTAGGATTGACTGGTTTGATCTCCTTGCTGTCCAGGGGATTCTCAAGAGTCTTCTCCAGCAGCACAGTTCAAAAGCAGTAAGCACTGAAATAATCAAGTCACAGTATACCAGGCAGTTTTAAAAAGCAGAAAATACAACCCATAATGAGGGGGGAAATCAAATCTATTGAAACCACCCCAGAACTGACACAGATAAAATAATTCATGTACAGGGTCATGAAAATAATTTTAATAGTTGCATCCCAGATGTTAAAAGAGTTAAGACATTTGAAAGTTTTGTTTTTTTTTAATTCAAATCTGACTTTAGGTAGTAACTAGAGAGTTTGAGATTGTATTAATGGCAGATAATATAATGTAGATTAGTGATTTAATGATCATAGATGTAATAATAAACTTAATAAGAAAAATAAGGACTGAAATGAATTTCTTAAAAAATGGAACAGTATCAGTGAGCTGGTGAGACAACTTTAGGTGTTCTCATATGTGTTCAATATAAGTTACAAAGTTTTAAAACCAAAAAACCAGTCAACCAAGAAATCTGCAGCCAATAATCTTGTAAAAACTAAGGTAAAATAAAGGTTTTCTCAGACATACAGAAGTTGAAAGAATTTATCACCAGTGGATCTATACTACAAGAAATATTAAAGGAAGTCTTTTAAGCAGAAAGAAAAAGATAATGTGGTTCCACACAAAGAAATGAAGAGCATGATAAGTAGTAACTGTGTTGGTATATATGTACAATGTTTGTCTTACCTAAGGATCTTAAAAAAATAAAACTGTTTAAATATAACAGTGATAGGAGGAAAGAGCCTGTGTGTGTTTAAAACGACAGAAGTGCTTAAATATGGCAGAAGAGACAAATCTCCCTTTCAGAAGAATTCCAAATAAAGTACGTAGATATCCACCTCAAAGGAGACGGAGCCTAACTCCCCTTTCCTTAAGTGCAGGCTGCAAACAGAGAATTTCCTTCCAGGGAGCACAGTTTGAAAAGGGGGAGAAAGGAATAACGTTCCAGTGGAGAAACCTGACAGACATTACCTAAACCAGACTTAGAGCAACTCCGTATCATCAGTGGTGAATCATGCTGACAGTGTGTACCTTTGATGTGGTGTCATGCAGATGGCACTCTTTTTTAAAGTTAGTTTATTGATTTTTTTCCTGTGCTGGGCTGCCAAGCTTTTCCCTGGCTGCAGTGAACAGGGGCTGCTCTCTAGTCGTGGTGCGTGGGCTTCTCGTTGCCGTGGCTCCTCTTGTGGTGGAGCACAGGCTCGAGGGTGCGCAGGCTTCGGTACTTGCTGCCCCCAGGCTCTAAGGTACAGGCTCGGTAGCTGTGGCACATGGGCTGAGCTGCTCAGCGGCAGGTGGGATATTCCCAGACTATCCAGGGATATTCCCGACTGTCCCAGGCACAGGGATTGAACCTGTGTCTCCTGCATTGGCAGGCAGGTTCTTTACCACCAGGGAAGCCCTGGCACTCTTTAACTTTGATCTTCTTCCCCAGGAGCCATAATCTCCATCTAATCATGAGAGAAAAAGATAAAGAAAAATTCCAGTAGAGAGGCATCATACAATATAAAACCTGACCAGTACTCCTCCAAACTGTCCAAGTTGTCAAAAAGAAAGTCTGAGGAATTGCTGTAGCCAAGAGGAGCCCTAGAACACAGGACAACTGAATGGAGTGTGTGGTGTCTTGAAACAGAGACAGGAGAGTGGGAGAGTGAGTGAAACAGCGGTATCTAGTGTGAATGCTAGGAAGCCCTAAGGGCCCCTGTGAGGTTAGTGATGCTAGTGGCAGGCGTATATCTTTTTCCTCCCCCATACTTAGCTGCATAGGTATAGGCAAGATGTAGGCAGAATTTTAACCATGTTTAGCCAAGTGAATACTAAGAAGTGTGAGAAGGTCAAAGAAGTGATCATGTGAAAGGGATGATAGACACTGGAAAATCAATGTGAATTTACGTCCGTTGGAGTCAAAGAATTGCTGGCCTTGGGGAACTAGGAGTGCAAAAGCTAGGAGGTGGAGTACAGCTGAGATTTAATAGTTGCAGTCGCTGGTACTGATGGCATAGCATGTGACCCAGGGGATGTGTGTGGCTGAGGCCGGCGAACAGACAGGAACATCAAAGACGACGTCAGGGAAGCGTAACAGGCATCTCTGTACACTGAAGTTGCCGTGAACATGAGTCATGTTAGAGGTAATGACAGTGTGACAGTGTTTGGGAGATGCTTAAAACAAGGAAAAGTAGATTTGAGTTTGAAAGCCCAGAAATTACAGAGTAGGAGGGAGAGAGCTCAGAGAGGCAGTGAGTAGCCAAAGGAACACTGGTCTCCAGGCTCAGATATGTAAGTACAGAGGTGTGGAGGGCACTTTGGGTGAGGCCCAGTCCTCCTGGAAGAGCCAGGCCTCAATAAGAAAAGTATGTGGGGTTGGGCGGGGTGAGGGGCAGGGGAGAACTGTATGAAAAAATTGGACCCAGAAAGGGGAATATGCTGAACCAAATGGGTATTAGAATGGAGAAACTGAGGAATGACTGGGAGACCTGGGCTGCTTATAATCACTAATATGAATGAAGATAAGGAGTGTAATAAGATTTATCCTAAAATGGAGAAAAGATTACTAAGTATTTGGAAAGGAGAACTACCTAATGCAACTGCTTTTTTTTTTTTTTCCAATCTTTTAATTGAAAGATAATTGCTTTTCAGAATTTCATTGTTTTCTGCCAAACAGCAACATGAATCAACCATAGGTATGGGCTTCCCTCTTAATCCTTTTTGATGAAAGTGTAGAAGCTCATAACAGTGTTATGATCTTAACTTGAAAATAACTGCTGGCTCAGAGATTATTTCTTAGAATGAAATTTTTAAATGAAAATTTGAAAGGAAATGTCATGTAAAGAGAAATGAACTTAGGTAACAAGGAAATGGATGCACTCATATACCAATGATTTGTGTCAACTGATATCCATTTTTTGATGGCATTTTGGTAATACAGCAGAATCTTTAAATAATTCAGTAGAATATCTAGGTGACCTTGGGTTGATACTTTATCCAAAGTATGATCCATGAAATAATAAATTGGACTTCATTAAATTGGAATAATCTTCTCTGAGAAAGACATTATTAAGAGAATGAAATGACCAGTCACAAATACTGAAAATGTTTCCAAATATTTCTAAAACGCGTATCTGATAAAAAGAGTGTTATCCAAAATGTACAAACAACTCTTAGAATTCAACAAGGAAGACATCCTAATGTAAAAATAATGAAAGATTTGAACAGACAACTCATCGAAGAAGATCCACGGATGGCAAACAAGGCACTTAAAAAGATGTTCAACATCATATCATTAGTGAGTTGCTAATGAGTTAAATGTGACTTCCCTGGTGGCTCAGATGGTAAAGCATCTGCCTACAATGTAGGAGACCCAGGTTCCATCCCTGGGTTGGGAAGATCCTCTGGGGAAGGAAATGGCAACCCACTCCAGTATTCTTGCCTGGAAAATCCCATGGACAGAGAAGTGTGGTAGGCTACAGTCCGTGGGGTCACAAAGAGTCGGACACGACTGAGTGACTTCACTTTCACTTTCAATGAATTAAAACAAAAATGAGATAGCACTACAGACCTGACAGAATGGCCTAAAATTCACACATCATTATCTTACAGATTCCATAATTTATATAAGGGTTTGCTCTTGATGTCATATAGCCTATGGATTTGAACAAATGTATGCTGAATAATGTGTCCTTTACTAAAGTATCTTAAAGAGTATTTTCACTGCCTTAAAAATCCTATGTGTTCCATCTGTTTCTCTATAGTTACATAGATGTAGCTAGTTTAAAATTTTTTAGAAAAGGTTTCAACAAATCTCATTGTTTTAAAATGTTGTATGATGGGAAAAAAATCTTAAAAGATAAATGAGATACTATTTATTAATTGTGAAATTGTGGTCATTTTTCTTATACCCTTATGTATTACAGTAGTTTTTTTTTTTTTTTAGGGAAGATCCTCTGGGGAAGGAAATGGCAACCCACTCCAGTATTCTTGCCTGGAAAATCCCATGGACAGAGAAGTGTGGTAGGCTACAGTCCGTGGGGTCACAAAGAGTCGGACACGACTGAGTGACTTCACTTTCACTTTCAATGAATTAAAACAAAAATGAGATAGCACTACAGACCTGACAGAATGGCCTAAAATTCACACATCATTATCTTACAGATTCCATAATTTATATAAGGGTTTGCTCTTGATGTCATATAGCCTATGGATTTGAACAAATGTATGCTGAATAATGTGTCCTTTACTAAAGTATCTTAAAGAGTATTTTCACTGCCTTAAAAATCCTGTGTGTTCCATCTGTTTCTCTATAGTTACATAGATGTAGCTAGTTTAAAATTTTTTAGAAAAGGTTTCAACAAATCTCATTGTTTTAAAATGTTGTATGATGGGAAAAAAATCTTAAAAGATAAATGAGATACTATTTATTAATTGTGAAATTGTGGTCATTTTTCTTATACCCTTATGTATTACAGTAGTTTTTTTTTTTTTTTGCCAGTGTGTATTTGTAATCCAAAAAAAGAAAAGGGTAAAGATAATTTTGAAAAAGAAGTCAGGGAAATATAACATCTAAATATAAAGTTAAAAATATTTTACCAAAATGGGTAGAAATAAGAACCTTACTTTAGTGTGTATGGCAGTTGTCTTTAAGTAACTTTTAAAGTACTCTCTCACTTTGTTGAACTGTCTCAAGTATGTCAAAATTATTCTTGTGTTTTTAGGCCTTGTACCTGATAGCAACTAATGGAACCCCAGAACTTCAGAATCCAGAGAAGCTTTCCCCAATATTTCGGGATTTCTTAAATCGATGTTTGGAGATGGATGTGGAGAAAAGGGGTTCAGCCAGAGAATTGTTACAGGTGAGTTTGGAAATAATACTATTCAGGGGAAAAGTTGACTTATTTGAATAGCCAGCAGAAAGTTTTCATATGGTTAATAAGTATATTTCACTGTTTTTTCATCACCAGCAGCATGGCAGCTGCTGCATTTTTGGATTTTATCTGCTGGGAATAAAATATCCATAACACTGGAATAAGAATACGAGTTTTTACATATTACCAGGTTCTCACACCAGTTCACTGCAGTCATGGGTATCTGAATCATTTAACTGAGTTTTTGTAGTACTGGAAGAACTAAAAAGAATACACTTTCAACCATAACAGTGATGTATTGATTATGTTGATTTTTATATAGGTGTTGAAATATTTATTAAGTGAATTATGATCTATAAAGTAGTCTTTAGGGCTTACTAGAAAAAAAATATTTAGCTTCTAAACTTGTGACATTTACACATTTATTTTTTCCTGCTCTTCCTGGCAGCATCCCTTCTTGAAACTGGCCAAGCCATTATCCAGCTTGACACCACTGATTATGGCAGCTAAAGAAGCAATGAAGAGTAACCGTTAACATCGTTGCCGTGGCCTCATATTCTTTTTTCCATTTTCTAAAAGAAGTCTTTTAATATATGAAAATTATTATTCTTTTGGGGTTTAAAGAAATGGTCTGCAAAACCTGGAGAAAGAAAAATAAACTACTACTTCCTGAAGACAACCAAGAAAAAATTGCAAAACAGAATGACAACTTTAGGGTCCAAAAGGAATTGTGGACTGAATCACTAGCCTTACGTCTTTGTGCAGAAAGCCCGTCAGGGCCATTTATCATGCTTGAGATTTGCATTTTGTTTTTCTGATATCATTATAATAGATCCCATTCATTGTCCCTTTTGGGGTGTTTTCAATACTTGAATGGCAGATTTGAGTTTTTCAGAGTATTTGTTTTATCTGCTAGTCTTCTTTTCTCTCTTCTTCATAGCTTTCTTTTTCCTTGACTTTCTCCTTTTGAATTGCTTTGAGAAGTGTTTCTTATGCCTAAATTGCAGGCAAGTGTGATGGAAATTATGTAGCTCCTTATATTGGCAAAGAAACTCAGTATGGTTTAACTTTGTATAGAACTTAGAACCAGCTATTGTTACATGTAATATTTCAGTTTAGAATTTGAGCTGAAGGGAAGAAAAGTATGTGATTTTACCCTTTTTTAGCAAATGTGAAAGAGTCAGTTTTAGAAATTTCATGGTAGTGAGTTGTTTGGCATTTGTTACATGTATAGAGAGAAGACTAATAATCTATATTTATAACTAAATCATTGAAACAAAAAAAAGAATCCCATTCACTATACATTCTTAGAGGGTTTTTTTTTTTTTTTCCTTCCTATGTCCTCAGACTTTGCTTTAGGACTTTGATCCACTACTTTCCTCCTCCCTCTTTTTTCCCCCTTCATTTTGGAAATAAGTTTCTGTATATGTTGTAAGTTTAGCTAGTTTGTTTGTTTTTTAATTAACTCTCTCTCATCCTACTCCTCCCTCCCTTCCCTAGGCAAATAATATAATAACCATTGAACTTTAAAATTTAAAACTTAACTATTTTTTTCCATTTAAAGGTGAAAAATATTTGGAGTTAACAGAGACAAAGTGAGAGACTTGAACCTTGGTGAGCTCTAAAATAATTAGATAAGATTATAATCATGGAAGAGAAATGTTAGTTACTTAGAGATGCAGCTTCTGACCAGTAAACTGTAGAGATTTGTGATAAACATTGTTCCCAACCCATTATCAGCATTCTACTGTCTGTGAGAACTTAAGTGACAAAGTACTTCTTAGTAAATTCATGGATCATTTGAGATGTTGAGTTACTTTTGATTTTTTTCAAATAAGGAAATAATATTCATGTAAAAAACTGGAGAAAGAAGGAATAATGAAATGTGCTTGTTAATAGCAATACTGTTTTTATTTTAAAGATTTAAAAAAGGTCTGTGACCTGTAGCATTAATTATTAGAGTGCCCGCTCATCTCCCTTCCTCTCCTGTCCTCATCTTCGCCGGTCATTTCAAGTGTTTGACTTTTGAAGGCAGTATTTCCCTTCTGACATGGCAAGAGCCACGTAAAAGTGGTTTGGTTCTGGCTTTTTATTCCCACCATTCACTCATAATTGACTTCACACCTACTTGCCATCCTGCAGTAGTATGAATTGTGAATAAAAATAATTTTGATGTTTTGAAGTGCATTAGGAGAACTGATAGAGTTTTATTTCCTATCATTCCCACCATATTTCTGTTAAGATACAGGTATAAGGATAGAAATGGCTGGTGGTTGGTTTTGTTTTTTTTTTTTAATTGGTAATGTAATGTTGGAAGGTTACACAAAAACAAGTAAAATAATTCATGGAATTTGTATCTAAAGCACTTAA
This sequence comes from Oreotragus oreotragus, assembly GCA_006410675.1. Classification (NCBI taxonomy): domain Eukaryota; kingdom Metazoa; phylum Chordata; class Mammalia; order Artiodactyla; family Bovidae; genus Oreotragus; species Oreotragus oreotragus. The sequence goes on from SJYX01006930.1 coordinate 176,264, forward strand.
TGGTCTCTGTTTTCAGTTTGATTGTTGATTTTATTTTTCTCTGGATTATATTGGCCTTCTACAGCTATTACTAAATTACAGAAAAAGCTGGTTTATCTGGTGGAAAGCTACAGTGTCTCTTGAGTTCCAGATTTGGACATTCTTTGTAAATAGTTGTCTGGATGGATTATAATAAAGAAGATGCTACCAGTGAAATAGAAAACCAACTAAATGACACAAGACTGTGATCCTCGTGACCACTCTGGAAGGCACTTTTATACACCAGTCATAAAGACCATATTAATTGGATGCAGTGCCAGTGCCCCGTTTTTCTGCCTGTGACTCAACAAAGGTCTCTTCAGTTTATAAAAGCAGTTTGGGTTTGTATTTACAGCTTCTCTAATGGTTACCTGCATGTCCATTGCTGGCAACGGACTTTGTCATTGAAACCTGACTCCTAGGTTAGGGGAGCTACACTGTGGTTTATTCTTTACTTACTTGGATAAACTAACTTGTAATAGAAATATACTTTGGTTAATTCTGAACTGTGTCATTTTTGAATAATCTTAATCTTAAAAGCAATACAGAATTGTGATTTATTAATTTTAAATTAAAATGTTCACATCTTATTGCAAGAAAAATTATATCTGAATCAAGATTTACGGTTTTTTCTTAATAACTGCCTTTTGTATTTACCCTTTTTGTCATTACTTTAGAATGAAAATTCTCATTTAAATCTAAAAATTACCTTAGTAGTCTTCTTTTGTTGTTCAGACAATATTACTATAGTATTTATTATATTTCAGACTCTCTGGCAGTCTAAAAGTTTCCTTTTCCTCCTGTTCCTTTTGCTGCTTTTAGGGACAGTTAAATCTGGGAAACCATGAAAATATTGAATATTTTATCCTACCTAGAATAGTAAAAAACAAGTAGAGTGATTGTGCTAGCATCAGAAACGAAGGCTAACACAACTCTGTCTTTATGTGTTGAGTGCCTGGCACGTAATATAAATTCTCTTTCCCTCGATATATAAATATTAATCTGCTTAAGATGTATCTAGTTACCACAGTCCTAAATGACCCTGTGCCTTTAATGAGCAATTTAAAACTACCTATGAGTATTTCTTTGTAGGGCTCACATAAATGCATATTTGTTTATATATACTGTATTCTAGTTTGGAGTAATTCTAGATCTGATCAGGCGGTAACTCTTATTAGAACAAATGGGTGCTTAAAAATTTTGCATTAGTTTTTTTAGTCTAAAAATTTTAAAACATACTGAGATTCATATCAAGTTAAATGTCTAAAATCGTTATAGAATATAGCTGAAGTCTTGGTTAAACTTCTTTGAGGTTTTTTATAGTGAAATTCATAGTAATATAAAAAGCAGATTGTCTTCCGTGTCTCAACTGCTCCCACAATAGAGAAACAGTTAAAATCAGTTTATCCCCACATATATAAGTATGTGTAAGAAAGGGAAAAAGAAAACACACGGATTTTATTTCTCACTAACACGTTTATTGACCACACTGACAAAGACACTGTGGTAAATATTGTGAGGATTACAAAGGAGAACTGAGCACCAGCCTGGCCTTGAGAGAACTGAAGTCTTTCTCACTCACAATTCTAGAATGTTGCCAAATGGAGAGGAAAAATGTGTGATAATTTTGTCAAGGATACTTTCATTCTGTGTTAAGCAGAGAATTAACTTTGAAACTGAACATCTTTGGTAGGAATGTCTTGTGGGTTTTTTTTTTTTTTTTAGCTAGAAATGGAATTAAGTGAAAGTAACTTGTTTTCTGTTTTGTCTTCAAATTTTATATTGACTTATTTTTAATTTAATCCCATTCAATTATTTAATTGTTACATTGACATTAACTGCTGTATTTGATGACCTTGTTCAATAATTTTGTTCTTTCAGGGCTAGAAATAAACTTTTTAATGTTCATTTTCCCTTTTCATAAACTTTAATTATTTCTTTAGATCAGAGTAGCTTAAAAAAATATATGTAATAGGTTTTCAAAGAACATTCTAGTATTTTTAAGGATGACTATTTTTTAAACGTGTCATAGCACTATGAATGTATTACAGAGCTCCAAATTAGAAAGATTTTCAGAAATCATTGAGTAATAAGCATGAGCCTTCCCTCTTCTAAATCAGGTTCAGAATAAATTTATTCAAAATGAAACGTGCAGTGTTCTAAGGCATCATTTCATTATACACATTTAATTTGAATGTTGGTTATCCTAACATGGAGAACAGATGCATTATAGAGTTCAGGATGAAAAAACAAAATTGTACGTAAAAAAGTATGAGGATATAGGCAATGACTGCTTAAAATATATTTGTTACACTATAAAACTGCTGAGTGCTATTCTGACATTTGTATTTCTTTAACTATGGCAAATGCTCAAAATGTTTGTCTAGGAAAAGTTTAAAAATGCCTGGGCTATTGATTTGATTGAAAAACACTATCTGTAGGAGCTTGATACATGCTTTACTACTATTTTGAAATTTGTGACTTTTTTAAATTAGAGAATTATTTTTTATGCAAATCATTTTTAAACAAGCTTTATCTTTTGAAGAGGAGGAAGAGTGAGTAGATCAATGAAGGGAAAGGTCTTTTTTAAGCCTCATTTTTTTTAGGTTTTTAGCAAATCAATATGCATAGATAATCTTTAAGGAGTCGTAATAAACAGTGCCAATCCTCGGATGTTGGCTTCCTCACTGCAGAGTCCTGCTCCACAGAGGCATCTGCTTTTAACTCTGGACGGGTTTTAGCATGCATTAATTTTCAGGTTTCTAAATTATATACTTGTATTTTTTGATATTTCTATGTTTTACTTTCTCTAGAAGCTTCCTACTATTACAGTTGAGAATTTGATTACCACGCCATTTTCCCATTTTTACTCCTTCTACTCTCCCAGTTAAGAAGGGTGGCAAAATTTGATTAGTGGTCAGTTTTTAACCCAATACTATGTGGGAGTGTTGATCATTTGAGTAATTTATTATCACCGTATGTCATTTCTTGTTCAACTGTTTGCTTTTCTTATTGTCAATCTTGTCTTTCTTTTCCTTTGAAAGTTTCTATGTTCCCACCTCTGAGTTTTTCCAGACTCATCGCAAAAGCTCTCTGAAGGCTGTTTTCTATGCAATTAAATGTCTCGGATAAGAACTGTTCCTTTTTCTGATTAGGGCTTCAGTTTGGGCTCTTGCCCTCCAGGCCTTCTGCCCTCTGGCATCTGAGACTGTTTCACTTTTCGACTGAATTTAGATTTTTTGTTTCCTCTTGGTTGGTTTGTTCTTCATTTTGGAGAAGTACATCTTTCATTAGTGTCCTGAGGAAGGGTGCATATGGGTTAAGATTTTTAAGACCTTGCATGTCTGAAAATGTCTCAGATTTAATCTATAATACAGGATTTTAGGTTGGAAATCATCTTCCTTGAGAATTTTGAAGTCCCTACTTTATCTGTAAAACCTGCCATTTCTGATAACATCTTTTTATATAACTCATTTTTCTGCCTCTCTGGAGTTTTTGTTCTGAAAATTTATCTTGAAACCTTGGAGAGGGTCTATATGTTTAGCTTTTGGTGGGCCTTACTGATAAAGACTAATTTCCTTCAGTTCTGGTGAATTCTTATGCTATTTCTTTAATAATTGCCACATTTTCTCTGTGTTATTTCTTTCTGGCATTCCAGCATTAACCTCCTGTTGTTCTTATCTTTCTCTCCTGCTTTCTGTTCCTTTGCCTTCTGTTTTTAACTTTCTGGGAGAATTTCCTTGATTTTATCTCTGACCCTTTTTTGAGCATATATCACCTGTTGCTTCTTGTTTTAATTTTTTTTCACCCCCACACTGTGCTGCTGTAAGATTTTTTTTAGTTCTCCGAGGAGGGCTGATCCTGGGGCCATGGCAATAAAAGCACCAAGTTCTAACCACTAGAGGGCCAGGGAGCTCCCTCCTGTTTTTAATTTCCAAAAGGTCATTCTTCCTTTCTGATCTTTTTATAGGTTTCTGGTCTTGTTTCATAAATCCAGTATCTTCTCCTGGTGTATTAAAGTTTTTCCTTACCTCAGATTGCCATAACAAAATATATACTGAGTGGCTTCAACAGCAGAAATTTATTTCTCACAGTCCCAGAGACTTGAAAGTTGAAGATCAAGATGCTGGCAAAGTAAGTTTCATAGTGGGGCTTTTTGCCCTGTGGGTGGCCATCATTTTGCTGTGTGCTCCCTGAACCCCATTCTGTGTATGTACACTTGGAAAGAGCAGTCTCTCTCTTCTTACGAACACTAATCTCATCATAAGATCTCACCCTCATGACCTCATCTAGCTTTAGTGACCTCCCAAAGACCTCCATCTCCACATTTCAATACAGTAAGGGCTAAGGCTTCAGTATATGAATTCAGGGGCAGACACAAATACTCAAGCCAGAATAAGTCTTTTTTTTTTTTTAATTATACATTACCATATATCAGTAGTTATTAAGAAAATGCAAATCAGAACCTCTATAAAATCACTTCATGCCTACTAGAATGACTGTAATAAAAAAGGCAGAAAGTGGTAAGTATTGGTGAGAACGTGGAGAAACTGGAACCCTCGCGCATTGCTAGTGGGAATGTAAAATGGTATAGCACTTTGGAAACCAGTTTGACAGTTTCTTTAAAAACTGACATTGAGTTACCATGTAACTTGGCAGTTCCTCTGCTAGGTAAATAACCAAGAGAATTAAAAGTATATGTTCACCCAATAACTTGTCCACAAATGTTCATAGCAGCATTATTCATAATAGCCAAAAGGTAGAAACAACCCAAATGTCTGTCACCTGATGAGTGAATAAACTGAAGTAGTATATCCATATATATATACTAGAATCTTTAAGGATTCCAGCATATATACTAATAGTATATATATATGGATATACTATTTTTGTTTATTCACTCATCAGGTGACAGACATTTGGGTTGGAAAATCACTTGGTTGGAGGAGCCTGGTAGGCTGCAGTCCATGGGGTCGCTAAGAGTTGGACACGACTGAGCGACTTCACTTTGACCTTTCACTTCCGTGCTTTGGAGAAGGAAATGGCAACCCACTCCAGTATTCTTGTCTAGAGAATCCCAGGGATGGGGGAGCCTGGTGGGCTGCCGTCTATGGGGTCGCACAGAGTCGAACACAACTGAAGTGACTTAGCTAGCAGCAGCAGCAGCAGCAGCAGTATATCCATACAGTGGAATGTTATTTAGCCTTACTAAAGGGAAAGATGTACAGATACCTGCAGCANAATCCCAGGGATGGGGGAGCCTGGTGGGCTGCCGTCTATGGGGTCGCACAGAGTCGAACACAACTGAAGTGACTTAGCTAGCAGCAGCAGCAGCAGCAGCAGTATATCCATACAGTGGAATGTTATTTAGCCTTACTAAAGGGAAAGATGTACAGATACCTGCAGCATTGAATCTTGAAGGCATTATGATAAGCGAAAGAAGTCAGACATAAAAAATTACATATTGTCGGATTCCCCTTACAGTTGATTGATTCCTCATTTGTGGTAGGGTAGTTAGGTTCTATAACACAGCAAACACTGAATTAATAAATACTGAATCACTGCTTCTAGAGGAAGTCACATTTTTGTTAACTGATCAGTACCTCACCTTGCTTTATATCTATTTCTGTTTAAATACACTTAATTTAATATATATTGATGATTCAGTCATGTTTGACTTAGAGCCACTATAACTCATGCTGGAATTTGGCTTATCAAACCAGTACATTTTCTCCATAAGGCACATCATAGCCTTCTGGCCTTAGGAATGCTGAATAGTATGCTGCTTTTCACCTCTCTGCAGATTTTTATAGATGACCACAAAAGCACTGAGTGTATTGATTTGGAGGTTGCAGATTAATTGTAGTGAACAGGTAAATTCACCTATATGGAATCCTCAAATAATGAGGATCGACCGACTATGAAGTCTCTGGAACAGGCACATCTGTAGAGACAAGAAATTAGTGGTTTACAGCGACTGAAGAGAGGAGGAAATGTAATACATGTGAGTGTTCTTTTTGGAAGGATAAACATATACTGCAATTAGACATTAGTGATAGCTTTATAGTCTTGCAAATATACTAAAGACCTTAAATTGTGAATTTTAAAAGGGTGATGTGAATTACATCTCAGTGAAGTAATTATTTAAAGTTTTAAATTGCCATATATGACTACAGACTTATTGCCAGAAATAGAAAAATTTTTTCTCAAAATAAGTTGGACATGCTGTAAATGAGCTACAGAGGCCAGTATAATGGGCATATATAGATGGTGCTCTGTTGGGATTGTATTGGATTTTGATGCTCATTTTCCTAGTGCTTTTCATCCTCTTGCGGAGATTCCAGTTCAACTGAGCAATTAAAGTACTTATATAGAAGTGTTTAATTTTAAAACACTGCAGAACAGTTTTTAAAACCCCCAAACTGGTTCGTTTATATGTTTGGCAAACACTGATTTGAGTATTTGCTCAAGACAGTCAGATCAATAAGGTGCTATGCAAGGTACAGTCTTAAAGAACCAAGAACAATTTCTGCCACTATAGAAGGAGGAGAAAGACAATTTTTAAAATAGAAATAATATGTAATATGTTAAATGATGGTAGGGCTGGTAGGCAGAGAGTCAAGTGTCCAATTTCCAAAGAGTAGTTAGGGAGGCTTCACTGAGGCAACATTTGAACAAAGGAAGTAAGAGAGTGATACTCAGTTACTTAAGGCAAGAACATTTCCATCATGTGTAAAGACCCTAAGCAGGAGCATTTCTTATGTATTCAAAGATCCTTAAGGAGTCCAGCATAGCTAGCCTACAGTTGAGTACACAGCAGGAGAGAAAAAAGGTGGATCAGTTAAGACGTGAAGCCGACTGTGGTACCATAGGCCTTTGTAAGAATTTTGGCTTCTGCACAAGTAAGACGAGGAGACTATTGACAGTACTGAATAGAGAGGTGAAAGTGATCTTCCTTCTGTTTTAACAGGACCACTCTTAGATTTTGATGGGGTTATTTTGTTGAGAAGAGATTCTCAAGAGAGGCAAAGGCAGAAGCAGGAAGACCAGTTAGGAGGCTGATGCAGTGATCCAGGCAAGAAATGATGATAGCTGAGACCTGAATGGTGCTGGGGGAGGCTGGAAAAAGTACTTGGGTTCTGAATGTATTTTGAAAGGAGAGCCTATATGACAGAGAGGGAGAGAGGCCCCTAGGAGTTTGGCCTAAGCAACTGGAGTGATGAAACTGAGGTTCTCCTGGCTGAAGTGAGGGAGGCTGCAGGTAGAGAAGGGGAGTGGAGGTAGCAGGTGCCAGATCAGGAAGGGACACTTTTAACTTGTTTTCGGCACGTTAGGCTTGAGGTACCTGTTCAGGTATGCAAGTGTCCATGTGGATAGATTGGACAGGCTGTTGAATGTGGAAGTCTGGGATCCAGGATAGAAATATAAAATTGTTAGCTGTAGAATTTTTTAAAGCTCTGAGATCATGTCACCGGGTCTAATGGGCGTAGACAGACAATAGAAGAGATATGGCTTGCATCCTGAGGCGCTGCATAGTTAAGCATTGATTCTAGTTTTTTAGGATATATTCAACTTATCAACTTTTTTTGGAAGTGCTGCATCTGTATTTATAAGTTAATTGGTTGTTATTCAGTCACTCAGTCATGTCCAACTCTTTGCAGCCCCATGGACTGCAGCATATCAGACTTCCCTGTACTTCACCATCTCCTGGAATTTGCTCAAATTCATGTCCATTGAGTCAGTGATACCATCAAACCATCTCATCCTCTGTCATCCCCTTCTCCTCCTGCCCTCAATCTTTCCCAGCATCAGGGTCTTTTTTAATGAGTTGGCTCTTCACATCAGGTAGCCAAAGTATTGGAGTTTCAGCTTCAGCATCAGGCCTTCCAATGAATATTCAGG
>SJYX01006930.1:185737-290307 GCA_006410675.1 Oreotragus oreotragus
TGATATGAAAAGTATGTAAATATTTGACCTTTTATTTTGTTCATCTGTAGATCTTTTGGGGTATGTTCGAAAACCAAGACATCATTGAAAAATAAATTTAGGCCATGGGCTGTTGAGTTCTACATGGATCAGCCAATTTCATATAACTTGTGTTGTCAGCCAATCAAATATTAATAATTTTCTGCTTCCTTTCATATATGCTTATTTTACTACTGATATTCCCCACTGTGTGTCCTGTTTCAATATTTATTTTAATGATAAAGCACAGGTGACCCTAGTCTTGACACAAATCTAAGTACTTGAGTATTTCTTGCTGCACATTTCTTCGTCCATCACTAAGCACTGTAAAACAAAGCTTTATTAAAGCTTTTTTTTAAATTGGCTTCATCATACAGTTATTTGTTTGGGAGTTTCTTCTAAATAAAAATAAAATTGGAGTGTATAATTTAAAATTTTACTGCCAGTGGGAGAACCAGTTATGCTTTTGATTAGTAACCATATTAGTAGACTGTGTACTGAAAATGCTCCTGTGAAGTGATAGTTTTCTTTTAATTTGTTTTGGGTGATAAAAGTGCTTATTACATCATAGGGATTTTTATTTTTAGGGTCAAATGAGTTAATTTCACATAAAATGCTTGGATTGTGCTTGGCATATGTTAAGCATTGAATAAGTGTGATCTATCACTTTTTAAAACCGTACTCATTGGACAGTCCTTTATGATAATGCAGTAGCAGGTAGGGGGCTAATGAACTGAGAATGCTGCACAGAGCCATCTGCCCTTTCCCCGTACTTCGTCTTTTGAAAAATGTATGCATAATACATCTTAAGGAAATTACATTGCAAATATTATGTGACGACAGCCCCAGTACATCATTGTTTGGATACTATGACATGGCATATCTTATTTTGTAGTATTGCCCAACTTGCAATATGATACACTCTGTGTTTTATAGGTTGTATAATCATTTTCCTGAAAGGGGTTTTTTAAAGAAAAAACATACTTTGGAAATTGGTTTATATATATCTATTATAGTAAGTTTTCCTATAAGTAACAGGTACCCAAGAGTGAATGAACAAGCAGTAAGTCACACAAAAAAAGTCCACTCGTGGTTTGGGTTTCATGGAGTTCAGCAATGTCATCAGGTACTTGGACTTTGTCCTTATTTTGACTCTACCTTCTTTGCGGGTAGGCCTGTATAGTTATGCCTGGCCGTTCAGATACAAAATGGCTGCTCCACCTCCAGTTTCACGTCAGGCAGAAAGAAGAAACATGGGCAGAAGGCAAGGGGAAAGCAGGAAGGAGTAGTGTCTATGTCAGTAAAGTACATGTTCCCAGAAACCCTTAGCTTCGGTCTCATTGGCCATAACTCATTTGGCATCTCCTAGCTGCAAGACATTCTGGGGAAGAGTGTTTTAAGAAGCTATTGCTTCCTAGACAAAATCAGACTTGATAATAAAGGGAAAATGGGTGTACACAGCAGTAGCCACTATAGCTTGCATGTGAAAACGCATAATTGCAGTTTTTTATAACTTCTCCTTAGTCTGTTCATGATATAATGGAGTGGCTTATAAACAAGCTTATTTCTCACAAGTCTGCAGGCTGGAAGTCCAAGATCAAGGTGCCGGAGATTTGGTATCTGGTGAGGTCCCTCTTCCTAATTTATAGCTTTGTTTCTCACTATGTCCTCTTACGGTGGAAGAGGCAAAGGTACTCCTTGGGGTCTCTCTTACAAGGGCACCCTCATGACCTAATCATCTCCCGAAGGCCCCACCTCTTCATACAGTCATATTGGGGGTTGTCTCAACCTATGAAGTTTAGGGGAGACAAAAACATTCAGTGTATGGCATCCCCTTTCACATCTTTGTCTCCGTTGATACTATATAACTCATTTTCAGAAGAGAAAGGGTCAGAGAGGCTATTTTGCTCGGTAGTTACCCAGCTGGGATTTCAGCCTTTCCCATCAACTCCTAGGGAATTAACTTGAAACAACTTCCAGCTCACTAGGCCTTTCTTCAGCTGTACAGATAGCTGATTTTCTAAAAAACTTGTCAGGTCTTTGTTGGCTCACGTGGGATCTTTCATTGCAGTGCCCAGTTTCTCTAGTTGTGGTGCGTGAGCTCAGTAGTTGTGCCATGAGGGATCTTAGTTCTCCAATCGGGTAAAACCTGTGTGCCCTGCATTGCAAGGCAGATTCCTAATCACTGAACCACTGGAGAAGTCCTTGCATACATGCTAAGTTGCTTTAGCCATGTCCGACTCTGTTACCCCATGGACTATAGCCCACCAGGCTCCTCCATGCATGAGATTCTCCATGCAAGAATGCTGGAGTGGGTTGTCAGGCCCTCCAGGGATCAATCTTCCAGACCCAGGGATCAAACCCGAATCTCATTATGTTTCCTGCATCGGGAGGCTGGTTCTTTACCACTAGCGCCACCCGGGAAGCCCCTGGATAGCTGATTTTGAAGGAATCTAATCGTTTACATTGTAGGTGGATTCTTTACCTGGTTGTCATTGCCTACTCCAGGGGATTTTCCCAACCCAGGGATTGAACCAGTGTCTCTTGCATTGGCAGACAAATTCTTTTATCACTGCACTTTGTAAGCCCATTGTGTACATAGCTTGCTGCTGCTACTGCTAAGTCACCCCAATCGTGTCCAACTCTGTGCGACCCCACAGATGGCAGCCCACCAGGCTCCCCCGTCCCTGGGATTCTCCAGGCAAGAACACTGGAGTGGGCTGCTATTTCCTTCTCCAATGCATGAAAGTGAAAAGTGAAAGTGAAGTCGCTCAGTCGTGTCTGACTCTTAGTGACCCCATGGACTGCAGCCCACCAGGCTCCCCCGTCCCTGGGATTCTCCAGGCAAGAACACTGGAGTGGGGTGCCATTTCCTTCTCCAGTGCATGAAGGAAAAGAAGGGGAAGTTGCTCAGTCATGTCTGACTCTTTGCGACCCCATGGACCGCAGCCCACCAGGCTCCTCCGCCCATGGGATTTCNACACTGGAGTGGGGTGCCATTTCCTTCTCCAGTGCATGAAGGAAAAGAAGGGGAAGTTGCTCAGTCATGTCTGACTCTTTGCGACCCCATGGACGGCAGCCCACCAGGCTCCTCCGCCCATGGGATTTCCCAGGCAAGAGTACTGGAGTGGGGTGCCATTGTCCTCTCATAGCTTATGAGAACGTAAATGCAGTTTAAATAGAGATGCATTTTTACATATTTAGTTATACACCAGTCAGAAAAGGCCACAAGTAGCTGCTATGAATTCTTTATGGAGTAACTGGTTTAGCTTAACTGAGGCAAGACAGCCATCCAGAGCAGGAGAAGAAATGACCCACTTCCCCAAAGTAAATGGCTTCCATGGTTTTGCCTTGCCCTTGAGTTCGCTCTAAAGGGCATTGCTGCCATTGTTGGTCTCAAAGATAGATGATGCTGAGCATAAAAAACCTGATTCTTGCCACTGCCGTGTGATACTCAGGGTTGGGAAGGTCTGCTGGAGGAGGAAATGGCAACCCATTCTAGTATTCTTGCCTGGAGTATCCCATAGACAGAAGAGCCTGGTAGGCTATAGTCCACCAAGGGTCAGAAAGTTAGACACAATGGAGTGACTGTCCACTCAGGTTTACACTATTCTGTAAGAATTATATAACAATCTGACTGTTCAGAAGCACGGATGCTTTTGGTTCTTGAGTCAAACTCAGTATCTGCAAAGTCACGTTCTCGTGGGGAGAGGATGTCATGGCATCACTTTACATTGTTAAATTTTAAGCCAGCTTTTCCCACTCTCCTTAACCTTCATCAAGGGACTCTTTGTTCCTCTTCAATTTCTCCTATTAGAGGTGGTGTCATCAACATATCTGAAGTTGATATTTCTCCCTGCAATCTTGATTCCAGCTTGTAGCTCATCTAGCCCGGCATTTCGTATGATGTACTCTGCATACAAGTTAAATAAACAGGGTGAGAGATACACAGCCTTGTATTACTTTCCAAATTTTGAACCATTCGTTCCATGTAAGGTTCTAATTGATGCTTCTTGACCCGCATACAGGTTTCTCAGGAGACAGGTAAGATGGTCTGGTATGCCCATCTCTAAGAATTTTCGTTTGTTGTGAACCACACAAAGACTTTTGCATAATCAATGAGACAGAAATAGGTGTTTTTCTGGAATTCCCTTGCTTTCTCTGTGATCCAGTGAATGTTGGCAATTTGATCTCTGGTTCCTCTTTTTTAAATCCAGCTTATACATCTGGAAATTCTTGATTTAAGTACTGCTGAAGTGTAGCTTGAAGGATTTTGAGCATAACCTTACTAGCATGGGAAGTGAGCACAACTCTGTGGTGGTTTGAACTCCTTTGGCACTGCCCTTCTTTGGAGTTGGGGAGTCCTTTGGCCACTGCTGGGTTTTCCAAATTTGCTGACATAGCTAGTGCAGCACTTTAACACCATCATCTTTTAGGATTTTAAATGGCTCAGCTGGAATTCCATCACCTCCACTAGTTTTATTGATGGTAGTGCTTCCTAAGCCACTTGACTTCACACTCCAGGATGTCTGGTTCTAGTGAGTGACCACACCATGGTGGTTATCTGGGTCTTCAGGACTTCTTCGTACAGTTCTGTGTATTCTTGCCACCTCTCTATGCATTACATCTAGACACAGTTATGTAGACCAAGCAGTTCTTGAAGGGTGCAAGGAACATTTATTTTTGTTCCTTCTCCAATCCATTTCATGGGGCTAGTTCTTCCCTTTTCCCTGGATGAAATTTAGAACAAAGTCTCAGGCAGTTTTGCCAGAAAGTTCTTAGAATATTCAAGGAAAAATAATTCCAGTCCTGCACAAACTATTTCAGGATGTAGAAAACACCCCTCAAATTCTGTTTCGAGGATAGCATAAAACATGATACGAAAACAATATGTGGAATTTACAAGGCAGTCTCATTCATGAAAAACCAAATATAGCAATGTATGAAAAAGGTAGTTCATTCCAATCGAGTTATGCACGGTTAGGTTTATTGCACAGACTTAATAAACACCTGTAAGTCAATCACTGTTTGGTGCTGGCTGGGACTATAGTGGTGAATAAGCCCAGGCTCTTCCCTCCTGGCGGAGTNAAGGTTACACAAAAACAAGTAAAATAATTCATGGAATTTGTATCTAAAGCACTTAATGGTCTCTGTTTTCAGTTTGATTGTTGATTTTATTTTTCTCTGGATTATATTGGCCTTCTACAGCTATTACTAAATTACAGAAAAAGCTGGTTTATCTGGTGGAAAGCTACAGTGTCTCTTGAGTTCCAGATTTGGACATTCTTTGTAAATAGTTGTCTGGATGGATTATAATAAAGAAGATGCTACCAGTGAAATAGAAAACCAACTAAATGACACAAGACTGTGATCCTCGTGACCACTCTGGAAGGCACTTTTATACACCAGTCATAAAGACCATATTAATTGGATGCAGTGCCAGTGCCCCGTTTTTCTGCCTGTGACTCAACAAAGGTCTCTTCAGTTTATAAAAGCAGTTTGGGTTTGTATTTACAGCTTCTCTAATGGTTACCTGCATGTCCATTGCTGGCAACGGACTTTGTCATTGAAACCTGACTCCTAGGTTAGGGGAGCTACACTGTGGTTTATTCTTTACTTACTTGGATAAACTAACTTGTAATAGAAATATACTTTGGTTAATTCTGAACTGTGTCATTTTTGAATAATCTTAATCTTAAAAGCAATACAGAATTGTGATTTATTAATTTTAAATTAAAATGTTCACATCTTATTGCAAGAAAAATTATATCTGAATCAAGATTTACGGTTTTTTCTTAATAACTGCCTTTTGTATTTACCCTTTTTGTCATTACTTTAGAATGAAAATTCTCATTTAAATCTAAAAATTACCTTAGTAGTCTTCTTTTGTTGTTCAGACAATATTACTATAGTATTTATTATATTTCAGACTCTCTGGCAGTCTAAAAGTTTCCTTTTCCTCCTGTTCCTTTTGCTGCTTTTAGGGACAGTTAAATCTGGGAAACCATGAAAATATTGAATATTTTATCCTACCTAGAATAGTAAAAAACAAGTAGAGTGATTGTGCTAGCATCAGAAACGAAGGCTAACACAACTCTGTCTTTATGTGTTGAGTGCCTGGCACGTAATATAAATTCTCTTTCCCTCGATATATAAATATTAATCTGCTTAAGATGTATCTAGTTACCACAGTCCTAAATGACCCTGTGCCTTTAATGAGCAATTTAAAACTACCTATGAGTATTTCTTTGTAGGGCTCACATAAATGCATATTTGTTTATATATACTGTATTCTAGTTTGGAGTAATTCTAGATCTGATCAGGCGGTAACTCTTATTAGAACAAATGGGTGCTTAAAAATTTTGCATTAGTTTTTTTAGTCTAAAAATTTTAAAACATACTGAGATTCATATCAAGTTAAATGTCTAAAATCGTTATAGAATATAGCTGAAGTCTTGGTTAAACTTCTTTGAGGTTTTTTATAGTGAAATTCATAGTAATATAAAAAGCAGATTGTCTTCCGTGTCTCAACTGCTCCCACAATAGAGAAACAGTTAAAATCAGTTTATCCCCACATATATAAGTATGTGTAAGAAAGGGAAAAAGAAAACACACGGATTTTATTTCTCACTAACACGTTTATTGACCACACTGACAAAGACACCGTGGTAAATATTGTGAGGATTACAAAGGAGAACTGAGCACCAGCCTGGCCTTGAGAGAACTGAAGTCTTTCTCACTCACAATTCTAGAATGTTGCCAAATGGAGAGGAAAAATGTGTGATAATTTTGTCAAGGATACTTTCATTCTGTGTTAAGCAGAGAATTAACTTTGAAACTGAACATCTTTGGTAGGAATGTCTTGTGGGTTTTTTTTTTTTTTTTNGGCCTTGAGAGAACTGAAGTCTTTCTCACTCACAATTCTAGAATGTTGCCAAATGGAGAGGAAAAATGTGTGATAATTTTGTCAAGGATACTTTCATTCTGTGTTAAGCAGAGAATTAACTTTGAAACTGAACATCTTTGGTAGGAATGTCTTGTGGGTTTTTTTTTTTTTTTTAGCTAGAAATGGAATTAAGTGAAAGTAACTTGTTTTCTGTTTTGTCTTCAAATTTTATATTGACTTATTTTTAATTTAATCCCATTCAATTATTTAATTGTTACATTGACATTAACTGCTGTATTTGATGACCTTGTTCAATAATTTTGTTCTTTCAGGGCTAGAAATAAACTTTTTAATGTTCATTTTCCCTTTTCATAAACTTTAATTATTTCTTTAGATCAGAGTAGCTTAAAAAAATATATGTAATAGGTTTTCAAAGAACATTCTAGTATTTTTAAGGATGACTATTTTTTAAACGTGTCATAGCACTATGAATGTATTACAGAGCTCCAAATTAGAAAGATTTTCAGAAATCATTGAGTAATAAGCATGAGCCTTCCCTCTTCTAAATCAGGTTCAGAATAAATTTATTCAAAATGAAACGTGCAGTGTTCTAAGGCATCATTTCATTATACACATTTAATTTGAATGTTGGTTATCCTAACATGGAGAACAGATGCATTATAGAGTTCAGGATGAAAAAACAAAATTGTACGTAAAAAAGTATGAGGATATAGGCAATGACTGCTTAAAATATATTTGTTACACTATAAAACTGCTGAGTGCTATTCTGACATTTGTATTTCTTTAACTATGGCAAATGCTCAAAATGTTTGTCTAGGAAAAGTTTAAAAATGCCTGGGCTATTGATTTGATTGAAAAACACTATCTGTAGGAGCTTGATACATGCTTTACTACTATTTTGAAATTTGTGACTTTTTTAAATTAGAGAATTATTTTTTATGCAAATCATTTTTAAACAAGCTTTATCTTTTGAAGAGGAGGAAGAGTGAGTAGATCAATGAAGGGAAAGGTCTTTTTTAAGCCTCATTTTTTTAAGGTTTTTAGCAAATCAATATGCATAGATAATCTTTAAGGAGTCGTAATAAACAGTGCCAATCCTCGGATGTTGGCTTCCTCACTGCAGAGTCCTGCTCCACAGAGGCATCTGCTTTTAACTCTGGACGGGTTTTAGCATGCATTAATTTTCAGGTTTCTAAATTATATACTTGTATTTTTTGATATTTCTATGTTTTACTTTCTCTAGAAGCTTCCTACTATTACAGTTGAGAATTTGATTACCACGCCATTTTCCCATTTTTACTCCTTCTACTCTCCCAGTTAAGAAGGGTGGCAAAATTTGATTAGTGGTCAGTTTTTAACCCAATACTATGTGGGAGTGTTGATCATTTGAGTAATTTATTATCACCGTATGTCATTTCTTGTTCAACTGTTTGCTTTTCTTATTGTCAATCTTGTCTTTCTTTTCCTTTGAAAGTTTCTATGTTCCCACCTCTGAGTTTTTCCAGACTCATCGCAAAAGCTCTCTGAAGGCTGTTTTCTATGCAATTAAATGTCTCGGATAAGAACTGTTCCTTTTTCTGATTAGGGCTTCAGTTTGGGCTCTTGCCCTCCAGGCCTTCTGCCCTCTGGCATCTGAGACTGTTTCACTTTTCGACTGAATTTAGATTTTTTGTTTCCTCTTGGTTGGTTTGTTCTTCATTTTGGAGAAGTACATCTTTCATTAGTGTCCTGAGGAAGGGTGCATATGGGTTAAGATTTTTAAGACCTTGCATGTCTGAAAATGTCTCAGATTTAATCTATAATACAGGATTTTAGGTTGGAAATCATCTTCCTTGAGAATTTTGAAGTCCCTACTTTATCTGTAAAACCTGCCATTTCTGATAACATCTTTTTATATAACTCATTTTTCTGCCTCTCTGGAGTTTTTGTTCTGAAAATTTATCTTGAAACCTTGGAGAGGGTCTATATGTTTAGCTTTTGGTGGGCCTTACTGATAAAGACTAATTTCCTTCAGTTCTGGTGAATTCTTATGCTATTTCTTTAATAATTGCCACATTTTCTCTGTGTTATTTCTTTCTGGCATTCCAGCATTAACCTCCTGTTGTTCTTATCTTTCTCTCCTGCTTTCTGTTCCTTTGCCTTCTGTTTTTAACTTTCTGGGAGAATTTCCTTGATTTTATCTCTGACCCTTTTTTGAGCATATATCACCTGTTGCTTCTTGTTTTAATTTTTTTTCACCCCCACACTGTGCTGCTGTAAGATTTTTTTTAGTTCTCCGAGGAGGGCTGATCCTGGGGCCATGGCAATAAAAGCACCAAGTTCTAACCACTAGAGGGCCAGGGAGCTCCCTCCTGTTTTTAATTTCCAAAAGGTCATTCTTCCTTTCTGATCTTTTTATAGGTTTCTGGTCTTGTTTCATAAATCCAGTATCTTCTCCTGGTGTATTAAAGTTTTTCCTTACCTCAGATTGCCATAACAAAATATATACTGAGTGGCTTCAACAGCAGAAATTTATTTCTCACAGTCCCAGAGACTTGAAAGTTGAAGATCAAGATGCTGGCAAAGTAAGTTTCATAGTGGGGCTTTTTGCCCTGTGGGTGGCCATCATTTTGCTGTGTGCTCCCTGAACCCCATTCTGTGTATGTACACTTGGAAAGAGCAGTCTCTCTCTTCTTACGAACACTAATCTCATCATAAGATCTCACCCTCATGACCTCATCTAGCTTTAGTGACCTCCCAAAGACCTCCATCTCCACATTTCAATACAGTAAGGGCTAAGGCTTCAGTATATGAATTCAGGGGCAGACACAAATACTCAAGCCAGAATAAGTCTTTTTTTTTTTTAAGAGGTTTTTTTTTTTTTTTTTTTAAATTTCTGGAATTATTTACTCTTAAGTATAACACTGTCTGGACCTGCACTAAACATTTCACATTGATTTTTCTTAATTCTCAGTGGGACTCTTGGTGCTGCCCACTGCTCATTCATTTCACTCCTAGGTCTTTTTTTTTTTTTTGCCCTTTGTCTTTTTTTCTCCAAACTGTCTATCACCTGACTTCCAACCCTTTTATCTCACCATCTCAACACTTAACTTCTCCCTTACAGCTAAAATTTTGTGGGTTTTTGTCTTTGTCTTCCTTTTGGTCTCAGTGAAAGATGTTTTTCCCCTTGGCGACCAGCCTCACCAGGGACCCATTGTCTGTATTCTGCCACCTCCTAGGTCTCCAAGCCACTTTGATCCTAACTCTGCTGTGCCTTTCACCTGTTCTTCTGTTCTGTCTAACCCTCAGCAAAAAAAAGGCATGCTGGAAAGAGGAGACCAGACTTGCTGTTTCTCTTCATTATCATGTTGCATCTACCATCAGCATGTCTTTGAAACTACCCTTACCAGTATCTCAGAATCACTGAATTTCCAGTATTCTCAAAACATCAAAAAGATGACTTTCCTCGACAGGTAGCTAATGTGCTTACTGGTGTATTTGAGGATTTCCATGATTCTACTCATTATCAGTCTTCTTCTTTTGTACAAAGTAGAGGACTTTCATTCATCGATTTTTAAAAATGTGACCAGATACTTATTTGAGGCTAAGGTTCAGAATGTGATGTAGGTGTAGCTTTGGTAAGCTTTTAATCAGTAGGATTATGTTTTCAACACTGAATATAAAATATGCAAACAGCTCTTGGTAAACTTTGTAATTGTGAAGGAAGAGTGATGAGGATAAAAAGAGCAAATTCTTAAAAATTTCTTCAGAACTTAATTTGCAGTGTACATTTGAGTAATGGATTTGCCTTGCTGATAATTTTTAGCTCTGAAATATGTTTCTGTTCTTGAGCATATTAACATGGGCACCTAGAGGAGAAAGACTTACCTAAGAATGTGCAGAGTGATAGAGGAAAGCCAGCTCAGTCTTAAAAATGGCATAAATTCTTAGTCAGAAATTAAGAGTTGATGAGTACCTCTTTTTTTTTAAAAGAGATTTATATAGCCTGTCACCGGGATTATAACATCTTAACCTATGCATCTTAGTTTTTGGTTAGAGGAAAAGACTAAAAAGATTGTCTTTATAGAAGACAAAATATGTTGAGTATATATTGATAGCCTTTGTATAAATTTGTAACCCAAGAAGTTGATTATTTTGAAAGGAACAACACCCATGTGGATGTATAATTTCTGGTATACTTGTTTAAAAGAGATCTCATTACTTTTTATCCACAGATCCCAGTGTATGTTCTGTAACAGGTGAAAAAATTTACCCTTGTGCTGCCCCCCCGCCTTTTTTAACAATCAAAATGGAGTAACAGTACCACATACATTTTTGTCTTTCATTTTTAGATCTGTAGATACATAGTGTTGCTATGAATGCAGTGCCCCCAAAAATGTTTTTCTCAGTTTTTTAACTACTTTACCCTGACTTCTCTCATATTTAAAAACAGAAGTGCACCCTGACTTCTCTCATATTTAAAAACAGAAGTGCACCATTTTCAAAAACTATTTGATCTGGGCCATAAGATTAAAGGATGTCTAACAGTACAATCTGATTCTGATTAATGTATTGTCTTTAAAATCTTTAAGGAGTTTTGTGGTTGAAGCTAGAAGACATCTTAATCACATTCAGTATTCCTTATTCTTTAGGATACTATAAATTTTGCTGCTAGTAACTTTGTTGAAGAGCTTTGTTTTTCAATAAACTCTAAAAAAAAAACTTTAACCATTTGACTTTTTACTATAGACATTGCTACAATTTTCATTACACTCTTCTTGATGATATGAAAAGTATGTAAATATTTGACCTTTTATTTTGTTCATCTGTAGATCTTTTGGGGTATGTTCGAAAACCAAGACATCATTGAAAAATAAATTTAGGCCATGGGCTGTTGAGTTCTACATGGATCAGCCAATTTCATATAACTTGTGTTGTCAGCCAATCAAATATTAATAATTTTCTGCTTCCTTTCATATATGCTTATTTTACTACTGATATTCCCCACTGTGTGTCCTGTTTCAATATTTATTTTAATGATAAAGCACAGGTGACCCTAGTCTTGACACAAATCTAAGTACTTGAGTATTTCTTGCTGCACATTTCTTCGTCCATCACTAAGCACTGTAAAACAAAGCTTTATTAAAGCTTTTTTTTAAATTGGCTTCATCATACAGTTATTTGTTTGGGAGTTTCTTCTAAATAAAAATAAAATTGGAGTGTATAATTTAAAATTTTACTGCCAGTGGGAGAACCAGTTATGCTTTTGATTAGTAACCATATTAGTAGACTGTGTACTGAAAATGCTCCTGTGAAGTGATAGTTTTCTTTTAATTTGTTTTGGGTGATAAAAGTGCTTATTACATCATAGGGATTTTTATTTTTAGGGTCAAATGAGTTAATTTCACATAAAATGCTTGGATTGTGCTTGGCATATGTTAAGCATTGAATAAGTGTGATCTATCACTTTTTAAAACCGTACTCATTGGACAGTCCTTTATGATAATGCAGTAGCAGGTAGGGGGCTAATGAACTGAGAATGCTGCACAGAGCCATCTGCCCTTTCCCCGTACTTCGTCTTTTGAAAAATGTATGCATAATACATCTTAAGGAAATTACATTGCAAATATTATGTGACGACAGCCCCAGTACATCATTGTTTGGATACTATGACATGGCATATCTTATTTTGTAGTATTGCCCAACTTGCAATATGATACACTCTGTGTTTTATAGGTTGTATAATCATTTTCCTGAAAGGGGTTTTTTAAAGAAAAAACATACTTTGGAAATTGGTTTATATATATCTATTATAGTAAGTTTTCCTATAAGTAACAGGTACCCAAGAGTGAATGAACAAGCAGTAAGTCACACAAAAAAAGTCCACTCGTGGTTTGGGTTTCATGGAGTTCAGCAATGTCATCAGGTACTTGGACTTTGTCCTTATTTTGACTCTACCTTCTTTACGGGTAGGCCTGTATAGTTATGCCTGGCCGTTCAGATACAAAATGGCTGCTCCACCTCCAGTTTCACGTCAGGCAGAAAGAAGAAACATGGGCAGAAGGCAAGGGGAAAGCAGGAAGGAGTAGTGTCTATGTCAGTAAAGTACATGTTCCCAGAAACCCTTAGCTTCGGTCTCATTGGCCATAACTCATTTGGCATCTCCTAGCTGCAAGACATTCTGGGGAAGAGTGTTTTAAGAAGCTATTGCTTCCTAGACAAAATCAGACTTGATAATAAAGGGAAAATGGGTGTACACAGCAGTAGCCACTATAGCTTGCATGTGAAAACGCATAATTGCAGTTTTTTATAACTTCTCCTTAGTCTGTTCATGATATAATGGAGTGGCTTATAAACAAGCTTATTTCTCACAAGTCTGCAGGCTGGAAGTCCAAGATCAAGGTGCCGGAGATTTGGTATCTGGTGAGGTCCCTCTTCCTAATTTATAGCTTTGTTTCTCACTATGTCCTCTTACGGTGGAAGAGGCAAAGGTACTCCTTGGGGTCTCTCTTACAAGGGCACCCTCATGACCTAATCATCTCCCGAAGGCCCCACCTCTTCATACAGTCATATTGGGGGTTGTCTCAACCTATGAAGTTTAGGGGAGACAAAAACATTCAGTGTATGGCATCCCCTTTCACATCTTTGTCTCCGTTGATACTATATAACTCATTTTCAGAAGAGAAAGGGTCAGAGAGGCTATTTTGCTCGGTAGTTACCCAGCTGGGATTTCAGCCTTTCCCATCAACTCCTAGGGAATTAACTTGAAACAACTTCCAGCTCACTAGGCCTTTCTTCAGCTGTACAGATAGCTGATTTTCTAAAAAACTTGTCAGGTCTTTGTTGGCTCACGTGGGATCTTTCATTGCAGTGCCCAGTTTCTCTAGTTGTGGNCGTCTATGGGGTCACACAGAGTCGGACACGACTGAAGTGACTTAGCAGCAGCAGCAGCAGCAGCTGCTGGTAGAGGTCCTCCAGCTCCTGCCGTCCTGGGTTTTGTTCGGACACCTCTGCTTCCGTCATACCTTTGGTTCCATCCTTCACACTCGTGGGACCCGGTTCTAGTGAACGGGTATGGCACAACTTAGTATTTGGATGGTCGGAAGCCTGTTTTCCCACTGTATGACCGCTCTTGGTCATACAAGAGTGACCACTCTTTTGCGGAGGAGGGATGCAGCGAGGATGTCAGAGGTATGGGTTTTGGACTTGGAGTCAGATGAACTGAGTTGAAATTCTGGCCTGCCATTTGGTAATGGCATTAATCCGGTGTAGACATTTTTAACCCATGTAACATTTAACCCATTTAACATGTAACATTTTAACCCATGTAATTCTTTTATCTATATAAATTATTTTGGAGAATTAGATGAAATGAAGAAAGCACAATGTTAATCATAAAATATTTGGGGAATCAAGTTAAACTTGGCTTAAGAATAGCCAGGACACTTAATAGTAGGTTCTTACTTGTGTCTTTTGCCCAGAATAACTGTGCTTGGTGTGGGGAAGGGTGCCAGAGGAGGTACTAGGATCTTGCGTGTTAAAACCTGACTGTAGTCTCTGCTTTGGCTTGGGCAGCATTAAAAAGAAATCAGTTTCTCCTAGTCACCCAAACTTCTCATGCTTATTGATTACAATTATTAGTATATGAGGGATGACCTGAATCAGTTTCGCTCCTTTCTCAGTAGAGTTAGTGGGTCCTTTTTAGGAAAAAAGCTGGGAAGGGCTTCATTCACACCTTGGCCCACTCTAGAAGGAATTCTTTGCACGTTTCCGAGGACTTCTTCCTCTGCCTCTGAAACATTTCATGTTAATTAAAAATGTTCAGAGAATAAATACAGGAACTTGAATCCTCTGAATGGCCGGACATTACAGTTCCAAGTTAACATGATGACAGACCTTTCTCTCTATTGGTAAGAGAAGAAGTTTCCCCACTCTGAAGTTTAGTAGCGCCTAAGTTAGAGAACGGAGAAGGCGATGGTACCCCACTCCAGCGCTCTTGCCTGGCAAACCCCATGGACGGAGGAGCCTGGTGGGCTGCAGTCCATGGGGTCCCTAAGAGTCGGACACGGCTTAGTGACTTCACTTTCACTTTTCACTTTCATGCATTGGAGAAGGCAATGGCAACCCACTCCAGTGTTCTTGCCTGGAGAATCCCAGGGACGGGGGAGCCTGATGGGCTGCCGTCTATGGGATCGCAGAGAGTCGGACACGACTGAAGCGACTCAGCAGCAGCAAGTTAGAGAAGTGTTTGGGGTGGAGAGAAGGGAGATGGAATTAGTGACTTGAATGAGCAGCACCTGTTCTTACAGTTGCTTTGTCTCACAAATTAAGGATACTTGCCTTTCCTTATTAGAGCATGAGATGCTCAGTGGAGCATGATGAAGTGTAATTTTCCCTTCCTTTGAACACAGGATTGTCAGTTTTGGATTTTAAGTCATGGATACGGAAGGAACCTTGAGGGTCATCTTAATCCAGTGGTTCAAAATCTACAGGACATCAGAATCAGTTGGGGAATTAAAACCCCTGATGCCCAATCACTACCTTAATAGATCTGAAAATAGACCCTGATATTTGTGATTTTTCAAAACCCTTTCAGGTGATATTCATAGTTTGAAAATACAGATGTAGATCATAGTTTACAAACAGGCTCAGAGAGGTAAAGTGCCGTGCTCAATTTATTGCCTATGCCTCTTTAATTTTTTAATGTTTCTCTTCCATTCCTTAACAGGTAACCTTACTTGAATCAATAGTACTGTTTCAAGTTTTCTAGTGCTGAGAGCACAGAAGTGGAAAAAAATGTCATTTGTTACTAGTTTGGGACTTCCCTGGTGGCTCAGAGGGTAGAGGGTCTGCCTGCAATGTGGGAGACCCAGGTTCGATCCCTGGATCGGGAAGATCCCCTGGAGAAGGAAATGGCAACCCACTCCAGTATCCTTGCCTGGAGAATCCCATGGACAGAGGAGCCTGGCGGGCTACAGTCCACCGAGTCACAAAGTTGGACATGACTGAGCGACTTCACTGTGTAGTCCTGTTTGCATAGTTCCCTGTGTAACTAGACTCCTTAGTGCTCTTTAATGAAAATAATAGATTTTGCACTAAAATGTTTTTACTAAGTATTGCCTAGGGTTTTTGTTTTTGGTAGAGTTATATAAAGGTCATGTCACTTTATAAATTAGTTTTTTAGACTTTTACGCCAGGCCTTCATAAACTGTGGAAAAATTCCAACTTAGAAAAATGTTGCTTTTGTTCTGGCTTGTCATGAACCCATGGTACTATCCACAGGTGTCCTCCCACCCTCTCCTTCATCCTGGTACATGTGACCTCTTTGCATCACTAGCCAGCTTCCTATGGAATTCAATTTGAGAACTGTTAGAGAAGCCCTGTCGGAGAAGGCAATGGCACCCCACTCCAGTACTCTTGCCTGGAAAATTCCATGGGGTCACGAAGAGTCGGACACGACTGAGCAACTTCACTTTCACTTTTCACTTTCATGCATTGGAGAAGGAAATCGCAACCCACTCCAGTGTTCTTGCCTGGAGAATCCCAGGGACGGGGGAGCCTGGTGGGCTGCTGTCTATGGGGTCACACAGAGTCGGACATGACTGAAGCGACTTAGCAGCAGCAGAGAAGCCCTGTAACGTCTCTAATTGCCTTAAAAGCACCTGATTTAACTAGAGGTTCTCAGGATTGCCTTAAGCTGGTCCTTGAATTTTAGTCCCTTTTTCTTTTTTGATTAATTGTACTGTACCACTGATTCAAAGAATTTGTTAAATGTCTAGAAAGGATCAACTGATGGGGAAGTAACAGTGGTTTATATGTATTTTTCTTACTCATTATAGTGAAAATGTGACTTTTGCTGGAGGAGGGGGAGTGATATTTTCAGGATTCTTAAGATAATAGATTATTAGGCATAATTATTATTATTAGATTTGAACATTCTCTTTTGGGGAGATATATTCATTATCAAATTATTCTTTGATAAAATAATCACTGAAGCAATGAAAAGGGTATATTAATAGTAGATTCAGAAATGGATCCTATGTCACAAATCTAAAGGAAGATGCTGAATTATTTTCTTTCTGAAAATGACTCTATTTATAGCATTTTAACTTCCTACAACCAGATGACATGGGGCACTCTGAATTCACTTATTTAAAAAGTCATGTTAACAGGTAATTTATACATTCAGAATTTAGAGAGATGTATGGTATGTGTCTAAGATGAAAAACTGAGTTGCTAAGTCTTTAAATTTTAAAATTAAAAAAAAAATTTTAATTTTGTGTCTGAAATTCCTTAATTCTGAAGCCTAAAAATTGTTGAATTTCAGATTCTAATGGAGTACACTTTCCAAGCAGAGGTATTTAGAAAGGATAAATGCAAACCCAGGGTTCACAGTTTTAATATAAACTAGTGTTACAGGTTTAACATAGAAGCAAAGGCAGGGATGGGATAGTGACAACTTGAAGACCCTCTGAGAAGTGGAGTTTGGAAGTCACTTGTTGGTCCTTGAGGCAGTCTTCTCTGTCTTGAGACCAAAATTGGATATGTGACTTTATCCACTTTATATCTGGTGGCTGAATTGCCTATCACCAGGAGGTGCCATAAATGTACAAATCTTCAATTTTCAGTCTTGATGTTTTTATGATTCATTCATGTCCTGTGATGCCAGTGGGCAGTATTTTTTTATTTTTATTTTGTTTTTAATCTTATTTGCTAGTATAAGCCATTCATTCTGGGACTTCCCTGGCAGTCTGGTGGATATATGCTCCACCTTCCAATACAGGGAGGAGGAGCTAAGATTCCCACCTGTCTCCTGGCCAAAAACCCAAAGTGTAATACAGAAGCGATATTGTAACAAATTCAAGAAAGATTTTTAAAAAAATGGTCCACATCAAAAAATCTTAAGGAAAAAAAAAAACAAAAACCCACACCACCATTCATTCTCATTTTTGAAGAGCAGGTAACCTCTCCCGTGTTCATTTACTACACAACCGTTCTCATTACTGTCTTGTTTAGTCGCTCAGTCATGTCCAACTCTTTGTGACCCCATGGACTGTAGCCAGGAGCCGGCCACCAGGCTCCTCTGTCCATGGGATTCCAGGCAAGAGTGCTGGGGTGGGTTGCTATTTCCTTCTCCAGGGGATCTTCCCAGTCCAGGGATCAAACCCATGCCTCCTGCATTGGCAGGCAGACTCTACCACTGAGCCACTTGGAAAGCACTTAACTACGGGAGAAAGAACTTTTTCTTAGTGATGGTTGAGTTAACCTGTACGGTGGCTCCACTGCAGACACACATAAATATTGGGCCTGTTAAGGACTGTTCAGACTTTAGCCTGTCCTAGGGTCGGTGAGTATCTAATAAGAGTTGAAACCTCGCTCGTTTCCCTTGTGTTTGTGTTTTCTCTCTTTTTAATATATACTGTCCGTATTTGCTGAGCTGCTTGTTTTATTTTTTTGGCCTTGTCTTGTGGCATCTTAGTTCCCCAGCCAGGGATTAAACCCCAGCCCTCACCAATGAAAACTCAGAGTACTAACCACCTGACCATCAGGGAATTCTCCTGGTTCATCTTAGAAGGAATGTTGGTATTTGGTGAACACACAACAGCATGGCCGCGAATATAGGAGCAAAAGTGTTCAGGGGCCTTATGTGGAGGTTGCTTTTAATTTTAATTACGTGTACTCTGAGTTCATGCTTGGGATTTATTGATTTTAGGGTACACTGGTTGGACTCTTACTGGATAGTCTTCAACAGTGTTATCCTTGTCTTTTTTGCCTTAGGCTCCTTAGATTTCCCAAAGAAGACTCTTCACATCTCTGGCTTGGAGCTTATAAACTGGGCTGTCAGCAGTCTTGTAGCTAACCTGGGGGAAATCGTAGAAGTTTTAGCATTCAGTGTGTAAACATTCACTTATGCTCATTGAACTCAACTATTTTCAGTATGATACCCACATTCTCAACTGGACCAGATTCTGTCCAGTCCAGGAACCCTTTCTTTTCCCTTCAGAGTTGCCTTATCCAGTGTGGTAGCCACTAGCCACATGTAGCAACTAAAATTTAAATAATTAAAATTAAGTAACATTAAATATTTAGTTCCTCAGTTACAGTAGACACGTTTCAGGCGGTCAGTAACCACATGTTTCCAGAGACTTCCATATGGGACAGGGCCAATATGGCATATTTCTATCATTGCAGAACTTCTGTTGGTCAGCGCTGTTATAGTCTAGAGGGCAAAGTTGCGGGGAGGGGCAGTTGGCTGGGTTTTGTGGAGAGTAGAAGGGTGTTTAAACAATTGATCCATCCCCTTGTTTTTAGCTTGGTGTTAACACCCCTTTTATAGAACCTGCTGCTGCTGATTCCCGACCTGTTTTGAGGCACTGTTATGTGAATTGAATTGCTTTTTTCATTGCAAGCCTGACATTTAACTTTCTTAGGGCTTTAAGTCAATCTGCATTCCAACTTCCTCTCTTCCATGTGCTTTAAAAAAAAAGAAAAAGAAAAACCTTAAAATCTGTGCAATTCACAGTGTGTCAATTTTAGTTTTAAAAAGATAAGTTAAAAAATTCTTTATTCTCATCTTAATAGGGTTTTGAAAGTGAAAGTGAAGTCACTGGGTCGTGTCTGACTCTTTGCGACCCGTGGACTGTAGCCCACCAAGCTCTTCCGTCCATGGGATTCTCCAGGCAAGAATACTGGAGTGGGTTGCCATTTCCTTCTCTAGGGGATCTTCCCCCGACCCAGGGATCAAACCCACATCTCCCACATTACAGGCAGACATTTTTAACCTCTGCACCACCAGGGAAGCCCTTAAATACAAGCATCTAAGTACTAACATCAAAGATTTCAAGAGAGGAAAGGAAGCCAGGTTGAAAGAAGAAGGGGGAGGAGGCGGGAGGCAGGGGTGAAAGGGGTGGCCTTACAGACGTCTCCTGCCACCTACAGATGCCCCGGCGTTATGGGACTTTTCCCTGGGCCTCCAGAGAAGGGAGGACTGGAACTCGGCCCTACCAGAAATCAGACCAGACCAGAACCAGAATTTGCGTTCTCTGCCAAGAGGAGGTGATCAGTCTCCAATCCTCAGCTCAGGCTGAGGGCCCTTCGACCAGACTCCTGCGTCCAGGATCGGGGGACTAGAAAAACAGGGAAGGATAGGAAGAGTTAAGGAGAGGAAAGAGAGAGGGAAAGGGAGAGAGGTCAATAAAGTCTCCTGTTCCTTACCAGTCAGGGCACTCTGGCCAGTTGTCTGCGTCAGGAGGAGACCAGGGACAAAAGGGTCCCAGTTGCGGCCGCTGGGTCTGGTCCATTGGCAGGCATAAAAGTAAAATACATCTTTAGTCTGCCATCTGTATCCATAAGTAAAGTACTCCATCAACATTTAAACACATACAACTGTCTCCACTTTTAAAAAATCTGCCCTCATATTTGCTCATGATTCTTGAGCAGTTTTATGTATTGTTTTCTTTACTCCATCTTAACTTTTGTCCTCTCCATTCTACTAAAATTCCTGTTGTGAATGTCATGAGAATCAGCTGGACACTTTTTAATCCTTATCTTGCTTGACCTCTCAGTAGCTTTGACAGACCATTTCCCTCTTTCTAGAAACTTTCCCTAGCTTTCTGGGCACCATACTTAACCTGACTTTCCACTTTATTTCCCCAATCATTCCTTCTTACTTTCCTTTGCAAGGTAGTCTTCTTCCATTTCCTCAACTCTTACATCCTACAGTTCCTCGGGACACTACCCTACTGTGCATTCTCTTCTGTGTTTTACAAATTTTCCTTGGTGAGTTTAGCATTTTCTGTAGCTTTGGTTACTATCAGTTGATGACTTAAAGTGGAATTTCTGTGTTGTTCTCTTTTTAAAGTTCCTGACTTGTGTATCAACCATTATGTATTCACTTAGATTTCTTACATTCATCTCAAATCTAACATGTCTAAACTTGAAGAGATAGCCAGTATAATCTTCCTCCAGTCTTTATTTGTTCCATATAAATTATACCACAATCTCCCCAGTAACTCATACCGAAGTTCTTACCCCTGCATACTGGCTTTCCCACAGTCTTGACATTTCTGACCTGAAAAATCTCAAGATCAGTTCACTTTGCTACTTCTCCCAGTTTTCCTTTCATCCATTCACCGTGCCTACATTTACCTGTAACAGGCTCCTAACAGATTTCCTTTCCTGTGGTCTTCTCCCAGGCATTTTGCACACTGCAGATAGAATGATGTTTTTAAGCATGCAAATTGGGTCTTAGACCTGACTTTGTCTTTCAGTGGCTTCATACTACCTTTATGTAAAATAGCAGCATCATTAATTTAGTTTTTCTATTTCTTGCCTACCTCTCCAGCCCCTTTAAGTGCTACATGCCCTCTCCTGGACTTGTATTTATCTGTTCACTTTAACTAGTAACTCTTTATCATCCTTTGTCTGAGCTTAAAAATAATTCTTTCAAAGAGGTCTTCCTTGACCCTCTTGCCAGGTATTCCCATGGCTCTGAATTTTACCTTTCTTATATGCATCACATTTGTTTATACTTGTTCAGATGACTCTCCCACTAGACTATATCTTTTTTGAAAGCACAGTGCTGTTCTATTTGTAGAAGCTCAAATTTTATTGAATTGAAATTTAATAGTTGCTTGTATATTTTTATAATTTCAGCCATTATAATCAGCCATTCTGATCACCATCAGAAGTGTTAATTTACCTTTTTTTCTTTTCTTTTTGGCCACACTGCGTGGCTTGTGGGATTTTAGTTCCCCAGCCAGGGCTTGAACCCAGGCACTCAGCAGCGATAGAATGGAGTCCTAACCACTGGACCGCCCAGGAATTGTCTAATTTAAAGGCACAGTCCAGGTAGCTTTCTCTAATTGGGGGAAGATTTTTTAAGAACTTAATTATATGCTTTTTCCTACTTCAATTGAAATTTCTTGTGGAAATTTCTTATGGAGCTTTGTGTGCACTTTTATGTGATATTCTTAATAGAATAAATATCTGGGCTTTCTTTCCTGGGGGCTCATGGTAAAAAATTTGCCTGCCAATGCAAGAGGCACAGGCTTGATTCCTGATCCAGGAAGATCCCACGTGCCCCAGAGCAGCTAAACCCTTGGGACACAACTGTTGAACCTGTGCCCTAGAGGCAGGAAGCCACAACTACTGAAGCCCATGAGCTAGTGCTCTGCAACAAGAGGAGCTACTTCAGTGAGAAGCTCTTGTAGCACAGCCAAAAGAGATAAGTAACATCAGAAAAAATTTTAAATAAATATCTTATTGATGACTACTCAACAAGTATTTTACTTTTAAGTATTATGAAGAATAAATCCCAAATCTCCTTTTATATTGGCAGTACACAATGAAAGCATATTTGAGTTTCATATTAATAAGTTTATTTAAAAGTGATTTTTACATTAGTAAGAAATAAAATACAGTACTCTAAAACAGAGGTTCCCAAATTTTCTCTGTTCACACCCCCTTAATGTTTTTTTCATAATGCCTTTAGGTCTAGTAGTTTAATTTATTAAGTCATTAGGTCTAATTAGCTTATTAAAGTGTTTATTTTCTATCAAGCTAATAGTTGAAAGACAAAATAGTATTTTTATTTCATTCTTAAATATCCACAGTTACTTACTTTATGCATTTGTTGGGCACTATGAACTTCTCAAATCTTGGAATCATTAGACATTGCCACCCATATTTCCGGTTCTAAATTGATTTTTGAAAGATCAATTAGAAAGATCAGTGTTTACCTTATTACAATGATGTAAGTGGCAGTCACGACTAAAAATATGTAGTATGTATTAGGATTTGCAGTGACTCTTTCCTTTCTGGTACAACTTTTTTTGTCCCTGAAATTAATAGTCTCTTCTGTTTAGTGTTCTGTGTGAAAGTACAAGTGTTAGTCACTCAGTCGTGTCCGACTCATTGTGACCCCTGTAGCCGGCCAGGAAGAAATCCTCTGTCCATGGAATTCTCCAGGCAAGAATACTAGAGTGGGTAGCCATCTGTGTACTTATTAGTAATTTATCTTCAGACTCTTTTCCAGTTGTCTGCATCTCCTGTCTCTGCATTCAGATAGTTTAGAAATTGTCACTTTCAATTCTGTCAGTTTCAGGAGACATACTTCCTGCTCTCCTCAATTTTGATTGATAATTTGGCTGGTAAAATTCTATTTTGAAAATAATTTTCTCTTGGAACTTTGAAAGCATTAGTGTATTTTCTTCTAGTCCTCAGTCTTACTGTTAAATCCATTGCCATTCTTATTTCTGATTTTACTTGTGTATATGTATATAATGTAAATATTGTATATTAATCATATAAACATATTTCTGTAATCTATATATTTTACATTTAATGTTTTATCTATTTTATATATGGATCCTTTTTTGTCATTACCGCCTCACCAAAGCTCGTAGAAGATTGTTTTGTCTCCAGTATTCTGAAATTTGATAATTGATATGTCTTGTTTGATTGTCAGATTGATGACCCTGTTTTCATTCAGTAATAGGTTCTTTCCACGTACAAAATCATGTCCTTTAATTTTGAGAAAATTTTTGAATCCTGTATTTGACATATTTGAATATTTGATCTCCTGACTTGATCTTTTCATTTTTTAATTTTCATTATTTTCAATCTCTGTCATCTTGTGCTACTTTCTGGGTACTGCTGCTGCTGTGCTGAGCTTAGTCATGTCTGACTCTTTGCGACCCCCATGGACTGTAGCCCACCAGGCTCCTCTGTCCATGGGATTTCCCGGGCAAGAATACTAGAGTGGGTTGCCATTTCCTCCTCCTGGGGATCTTCCCCCCCAGGGATTGAACCTGCGTCTCCTGCATTGGCAAGCAGATTTTTTACCACTGAGCCACCCAGGAATGTCCTCAAATGTTTAAATGTTTAAGAAAAATTTAAACTTTTCACACTTTTAAGTAACTTCAGATTTCCAAAAATATTTACACTTCACCCAGCTTTCCCTCAGTTTATATTATGTTGGTCAAAACCAGGAGTTAACAGACCTATATATCTTATTTTGGTTTTCCCACCAATTTCCTTTTTCTAGAGTAGGACCCAATCCAGGATTAAACATTACATCAGTTGTTTTGTCTCCTTAGTCTTAGCTCTTTAATCTGGGACAGTTTCTCAGTCCATTTTCTTCTTTCTTGATGGACACTTTTGAAGACTATTGGCCAGTCTTTTGTTTGTTTTTTACTTTTTGGCTGCATGACAGGACATGTGGGATCTTAGTTTCTGACCAGGGGTAGAACCCACACCCCACACAGTGGAAGCAGTCTTACCTGCTGGACTGCCGACGAAGTCCATGGCCAGTTTTCTTATAGAGTGTTCTTCAATGTATATTTGTCTATTTTTCCCTTATGATTAAATTCAGGTGGTTTTTTGACAAGAATACCACACATATGATCTTGTGCCACATCAGGGGGCATATGCTGTCCATATGTCTCTTTACTGGGGATGACGGAGATGTTTGCTGAATTTTTCTATTGAAAGGCACAATTTTACCTTTTGTAATTTGAAGTATCTTGTGGAAGGTACTTTGAGGTTATTAAATAGCTTATATATCATTGTATTTTCACCCTCTAGTTTTAGATTCTTGCCTGAGTCAGTTATTTCTGAGAGGAGTTGCAAATTGTAACTTTTCTATTCCGTTATTTCTTCTATATTTATTAATTTGAAAAATCTCTGTAAGGATTGTCTCTTATCCTCGTTTATTTATAGACTCAGGATATGTGTTTTATTCTTGGTAAAGCGTCTGTCTACAATGCAGGAGACCTGGGTTTGAGCCCTGGGTTGGGAAGATCCCCTGGAGAAGGAAATGGCAATCCACTCCAGTACTATTGCCTGGAAAATCCCATGGACAGAGGAGCCTTGTAGGCTACAGTCTATGGGGCCGCAAAGAGTCGGACACGACTGAGCTACTTCACTTTCACTTTCACGAGTTACTATCATTACATACACAGTTACTATCATTACTATCATTATATACACAGTTGCTCAGGTTCCTTTATGGGTTCCTTCAGATTGACTCCTGTGTTCTTTTGACATGTCATTATTTTTTTTTGAGCACTTCTTTACTTTCTGGCACTACAGTGATATTCCAGGCTCATCTTCTACTTCTGCCCCAGCTCTGGAATCATCCATTTCTTTTGTTACTGGGATATAATTGCTTCTAGTCTCTTTAAGCAGATAGAGCTAGGAAATAAATAGGAATATGTGCACCTCTAGATCTATACCTGCATCTAAGTGTGTATAAAACACCATGAGTTCATGTGGATACCACAAAATGTAGCTTCTTTCACCAACATTCTGAAACCTAGCTCTGATTATCTACAGCATATTTACTTACTTGCTCAATTTTTGAATACTGAGAATGTGGGTTAAGAATTAACTCACTCCTCTGTGAAAAGCAAATTTGTTAATTAAAGAACAGTATTTGTATACAATCCTTTTTTTTATGGGGTGTGAAAGTGAAAAAGTGAAAGTCACTCAGTCGTGTCCGACCCTTTGCAACCCCATGGACTGTAGAATCCATGGAATTCTCCAGGCCAGAATACTGGAGTGGGTAGCCTTTCCCTTCTCCAGGGTATCTTCCCAACCCAGGGATCAAACCCAGGTCTCCCGCATTGTGGGGAGAGTCTTTACTAGCTGAGCCACAAGGGAAGCCCAAGAATACTGGAGTGGGTAGCCTATCCCTTCTCCAGCAGATCTTCCTGACCTAGGAATCGAACTGGGGTCTCCTGCATTGCAGACGGATTCTTTACCAACTGAGCTATCTGGATGTATACAGTCAGAATAATGTTTTCCTAAGTTACTTTGGCTAATTCTTTTCTGCTCTATTCTTTCAGTGTGGTTATTTACTTGCGATACAGTTAGGCTCATTTGTTATTATTTGTGTTTCATTTTAATTATATGCATATTTTTAAATTATATGAAACATTAGCATAGTCCTAAAAGTCAGAACTTCACAAAAAAGGTGTATCTGAGAAGCACCACTCCCCTCCCATCCCTTCTACATTTTCCTGTTCCTCATTCTTTTCACCCTGTTCCCGTCTACCATGCCCTGTAGGTAACTATTCTCATTAGTTTTTGGTTTGTCTTCCTGTTAATTGATTTTGGGGCACAAAAAGGCTGACGCAAGTATACTATTTTTTATGAAAGGTGGCTGTATATAGTAAAGAATTTAAACTTGTGTAGGATGAAAGCCTTTATCCTTGGCTTTTAAGAGGTAATCTCTAAATCCTCAGAATGCAATGTCTGATTCGCCTGGGGGCTTGGGTCACTGGTACTAACAATATGATTTAGAATGGGATTGGCCCCACCAGAAAAAACCAGCAGTGTGATTTAGGGTAATGACTTTGACATCAGTAGATCTCCAGGGGAGTTAAAGATTGAGCCCTGTCATGTGAGCAGTTGGTTATGCCTATGAACCCCAGTAAAAATGCTGGACGTCAACACTTTGATGAACCTCACTGGATTGCAGTTCTTGTCACACTTAGTTATACATTGATACTGGGAGAGTAACGCTGTCTCTGCTCCGTGGGGACAGGACAACTGGAAGCTACGCATTTGTTACTTCTCCTGGATTCTTCAGTATGTACTTCTTCACTTGGGTGATTTTAATCCACATTCTTCAACTGTGATAAGCCATAGCTATTAATTTAACAGTTTTCAGTGAGTTCTGTGAGTCCTTTTGATAAATTATCAAATCTGGGGGCGGTTTTGGAAACTCCCCGAACTTTCAGTTGCTGCCAGAAGTGGAAGTGATCTTGGGTGGACTGTTTTCTCTAACTGCACACTGGGTCAAACTGTTGCAGTGGCATATCACTGACACTCATTTGAACTTTGCTTTTATCATTTAACCTGAAGAGTACTCCATGTTCATAGGCCTTGTCCTTATTCTATTATAACTTCATTCATTGTGTGGATGAACCATAGTTTATGCAACCACTGTCCTATGTATGGGCATTTAGGTTGTTTCCAGTATTTTTCAATTATAAACATTGCAGTGAATAACCCTGTACTATGTGTTTTCATTAGTATCTTCAAGGTAAATTCCTAAAAGCAGAGCTGTTGGATTAAAAGGTAAGTACTTGTATGGTTTTGTTAGATATTACCAAATTCCTCTCCAAAATGACTTTATCAATTTGTATTCCCACAAGGGAAGTATAAAAGTTTTTTTTCTCCCACCAACAGTATATGTTGTAATAACTTTTGCCAAAATTTTTGAAATATGATTGACATACTAGTTTCAGATGTACAACATAATGATTTAATATTTGTATGCTTTGCAAAATGAATACAATAAATCTAGCTAAATCCATCACCATACATAGCTCCCTACATCCCCAGTTTTTTTCTTGTGATGAAGGTTTTGGAGATTTACTCTTAGCAACTTTCAAATACACAGTACAGTATTACTAACTATAGTCACCATGCTGTACATTACATCATCACGAATGACTTGTTTATATCTTTATTTATGGAAGTTCATACATTTAACCCCCTTCACCCATTTTGCCTATCTCCAAAGCCCCCTTGACAGTTTTTTTTTTTTTGACAAATTTTTAATGCCTGAAGTTGAACATGTTATGTTCAAAGGACATTTAAAAATCCTTATTTTTGAATTGTTTCCTTATTTTTTTCCATTTTTCCATCAGCCTTTATTGTTCAATTTTAAATATAAGTAATATTAGCCCTATTTTAAGCTAAGCCTAAGCCTTTTGTTGTTTTTCATAGTTCCTTTAAAAAATCTAACATATTCTTTTTTCCCCAGTGGCTGCAATATTTTCTTCCTTGAGGATAGTACTAGTTTGTTTTTTTTTTTTCCTCTTGTTTTTTAAAAAAATAATGTGGTAAAGTGTACAGAGCATAAAATTTACCATTTTAATCATTTTTAGACATCCAGTTCAGTGGCGTTACATATGTTCACATTGCTATGCAACCATCGCTGCCATTCTTCCTCAGACCAGTCTTCGTTTTCCTAAACTGAAATTCTTTCCATGAAACAATAACTTCCCTTCTCTCCCCTCCTCATTTAAAAAAAAATAACATTTTTTACTTCCCTGGTGGCTCAGACGGTAAAGCGTCTGCCTACAATGCGGGAGACCCGGGTTCGTCCTTGGGTCGGGAAGATCTCCTGGAGAAGACAGTGGCAGCCCACTCCAGTACTCTTGCCTGGAGAATCCCGTGGACGGAGGAGCCTGGTGGGCTACAGTCCATGGGGTCGCAAGAGTCGGACACGACTGAGCGATGTCACTTTCACTTTCACTGTTTGGTTGCACTGGTTCTTCACTGCTGTGAGTGGGCTTTCTCTAGCTGCGGTAAGCAGGAGCTACGCTTCATTGTGGGGTGCNTCCAGTACTCTTGCCTGGAGAATCCCGTGGACGGAGGAGCCTGGTGGGCTACAGTCCATGGGGTCGCAAGAGTCGGACACGACTGAGCGATGTCACTTTCACTTTCACTGTTTGGTTGCACTGGTTCTTCACTGCTGTGAGTGGGCTTTCTCTAGCTGCGGTAAGCAGGAGCTACGCTTCATTGTGGGGTGCTGGCTTCTTCTGTTGGGGAGCGTGGGCACTAGGCCCTTGGGCCTCAGTAGTTAGGGCTCGTGGGCGCTAGGACGTGGGCTCAGCTGTTGTGGCACAGGTGCTTGGTTGCTCCAGGGCATAAGGAATCTTTCCGGACCAGGGATTGAACCCCTATCTGCTGCATTGGCAGGCAGGTTCCTATCCACTGTACCACCAGGGAAATAAGTCCTCCTTGTTTTTTTAAGTTAGCTTTTCTAAATATGCTTTCAGTTTTACCTGTTTGTTTTGGTCTACTTTTTATCCCTACAAGTATGGTGATTCTTAGTTATGCTGTCATGGAACCACTAAGAAGTTGCCTGGAAATTCTGAGCTTGTGGTGAGACTTGTCAGCTATAGGGTGCACTGTGAGCCATGTTGGGCCATTTTGTGGGGGGATATTTGTATTTATGTATTCTCTTGTGTATTAATCAAATTCTCCAAAGAAGAATTTTCCAATCTCCTGCTTGGATGGATAAGATAGCATGCCAGGGTTTGGGGAGATGGGTGGGAAAGTGTTGAGGGGCTTATGATCAATATATTATTCCTATAATTCCATTTTCCTGCTGTTCCTGGGATCCTCTTGTCTGCAGAACTTCCTTTCTGAAGGAGAAACTTCCAGTCTTGGGTAGGGGAGGGATTTGAGGTCTCATTGTTTCTTAAACTTAGGGGTTATTATTTGGGCCTGTGTCCTTGTGGCATCCCCTAATACCAGTATACCATTGGTCTTTTCTCTGAATGATCTGTTGCTGCCCCACCCCTCACTCACTCCCAGAACTGATCTCTGCTTTGAGGGTATACACCTTTCTGGGAACTCAATGGGAAAAGAGATTCAGGAGGAATTCACTATGTAAAACTATCCTCATGGATAACAAAGATGTGGTACATATATTAAATGGAATATTACTTAGGCATTAAAAAGAATGAAATAAGGCCATCTGCAGCAACATGGATGGACCTAGAGAGTGTCATACTGAGTGAAGTAAGTCAGACAGAAGAGAAGAAATAGCGAATGACATTCCTTATATGTAAAATCTAAGAAGTGGTACGAATGAACCCACAAAGCAGAAAGCTACTCATAGACTCAGAAAAGGGACTTGTGGTTGTGCAGTGGGGGGTGGAGGGATAGTTGGGAACTTGGGAAGGTCATGGACACACTTCTATATTTAAAATGGAAAACCAATAAAGACCTATTGTATAGCACATGGAACTCTGCTCAATGTTATGTGGCAGCCTTGATGGGAGGGACAGCTGAGTCCCCTTGCTGTTCACCTGAAACTATCACAGCTTGTTAATTGGCTGTGTGTGTGGGCATTAGTCACTCAGTCATGTTCCCCAATTCCAGGTGTTTATGGTGTTAAATAAAAAGTCATGAGCAAAAAAACAAAACAAACAGCTAAGTTATCCTCTTGTTTGTACCCCTGCTCTCAGTTGTATATGATGTGCCTGACTGTTCTGGTTCATTCCCTGAGAAAGTAAAACTTTGATCATCTGCCATGGTAGGGGAAGGGATATTGGAGTCTAACTGCTGCTTATTCAGACTTTCAGCCAGTCCTTCCTTTTTCTGCTCTCCTCATTCCCTGATGGTCATGGGTATTGTTGTTCTGCTTCCTGAGCCTTTCTGAGGTACTGTAACTTGCTACTTGGCTTCCTCTCCTCCTGGCTTAGATTTCAGCTCTTTTGGCCTGCTCTGTCTATTATCAGTCATTCATCTGCT
Source organism: Oreotragus oreotragus (assembly GCA_006410675.1). Lineage (NCBI taxonomy): Eukaryota > Metazoa > Chordata > Mammalia > Artiodactyla > Bovidae > Oreotragus > Oreotragus oreotragus. The sequence goes on from SJYX01006930.1 coordinate 215,922, forward strand.
TTTTTATTTCAACAGTTTAATTGCTCTTGCCTCCTTTTTGTTGTCATTGAGAGTTTTGGCCTTTTTAAAAACTCCATTTCTGTCATCTTAATGAGATTTGTAGAGAGAACAGAGGTAAACATGTGTTCAGTCCTCCTTTTTTCTTTTCCTCCAGAGAAAACAAATGCACGGAAATGTAATACAGCTTTTCCTATTAAGTTGCTATTAGCAGTAGCTGAAATTAGGATGTTGGTTTTTCACTTCTTCTTTTAGACTGCAGTGGCTGGTGCCTTTCCTTCTAGGCTAAAGAACCTTCACTGGTGGTAGCTCTTATTAAATCTGAGGGGAAATTGTTTGATTTTGACCATCATTTTCATCTGCCTTTTCCTATAAGTGTGTTTCTAAAGTTCACGCACAGATGCCCATACTTGAGTTGGTTCTTTTTTCTTATGTTCACTTGACTGGGAAAACCGGAACTGGAGGAAAGCACATGACATAGGCATTCAGACAGCCTCTGGCTGGCAAAGCACTGACTGCGTGCATTTATTGACTCTCTGCCTGTGGATGACTGTTTGCAGAGTAAAAGTCCCTGCCTTGCCTTGCCTTTGTATTTCCTTCTATACAAAATTTGTTGTATCGCACAAATTGTTTTGATGTAGACTCAGTTTTAAATGGTGTCTGGTTGCGTCTCCCTTCTCCATCCTTTATTTTACAAATGAGAATACAGAATTCAGGTGACTTGCTTAAAGCTTAAATCTAATGAGAAACAAAGCTAAAACTTACAAATTCTCTCCTGACTCCCTGCCCTTTCTGCTTCATCAGAAACTGGCTGCATGTTCAGTTCAGTCGCTCAGTCGTGTCCGACTCTTTGGGAAATGATTATTGAAACTTGTTTCTATCAGAGGCAGATACAGTAAATGGCGTTATGTTGGAGCAGTCAGTCATGTCTTCCCTTATCCCTCATTTTCATTGTGGGAAAAGCCTTGATCAGGTAGGATTTCATTATATCTTATATTGAGTGTCATATGCTTTTTTTTCAATTTTCTAAAGATTGCTGTGACTATATCATAATGACCTTATTTTTAGGGTAAAAGTATAAATTTTCTTTCTCTTCTTTACAGCTGCATACAGATCTCATTATGCATCAGAAAAATGAAAAAACAGAGGAAAATTCTATGGAGGAAAGGAATCCACTTAGCCTTTTCTGAGAAATGGAATACTGGGTTTGGAGGCTTTAAGAAGTTCTACTTTCACCAACACCTGTGCATTCTGAAAGCCAAGCTGGGAAGGCCAGTTACTTGGAGCAGGCATTTGAGGCATTTCCAGTGCAGAAAGAAGGCCCTTCAAATCCAGAAAACGTGGATCCAGGATGAACCACTTTTTGCTAAGACAAAAGGCAATGTGGCTGTCCGGAATCTTTGTACTTCTGCCTCTGAAGTGAAAAGAAAGGACACCAAGCACTTCATTTCCTCCTCAAGGACCTTCTTGAAACTCCAGGCAGAGAAGTTGCTGTCATCAGCAAAGAACTCTGATCATGAATATTCTGGAAAGAAAAGTCTCTTGAAGGCAGCTGCTGACTTACCAGTGAATAGTGTTTTAGGTCAGGCCAATGGTCACAGACCTAAGACGGAGCCACAAGCTTCTGATTTTCCTATGAAGTTCAATGGGGAGAATCAGAATCCAGGTGAGAGTGACAGAATTGTGGTCACCTTAAGCACCCATAAGAGAAAGCGCTTTTGTTATGGCTGCTACCCAGGGCTGGTGCACCACAGGAACGGGGCACCCTTGATTCCAAAAAAATTTCAACTTAACCAACATAGAAGAATAAAAGTATCTCCTCATATGATGTATGAGAAATTGTCCATGATTAGATTTCGGTACAGGATTCTCAGATCCCAGCACTTCAGAACAAAAAGCAAAGTTTGCAAGCTAAAAAAAGCCCAGCAAAGCTGGGTACAGGTCACTGGGGACCATCAAGAGACCCTTAGGGAGAACGGCGAGGGTGGCAGCTGCGGCCCATTCCCTTCCCCGGAACCTAAAGACCCTTCCTGTCAGCATCCACCGTACTTTCCAGATATGGACAGCGATGCTGTGGTGAAGGGAAAGAACTCTCATGTGCCCGAGGGCCACGCTGAAGGAAGCCCTCTCTTGGACAAGGAGCTTAGTTTAGATGAAGCATTCCCTGACCAACACAATGGCAGTGCCACACACACCTGGGCCCAGTCACCCTGTTCCTCTCCTAAGCGGGAGTATACAGAGCTGAGCCATGACATCCCCTCACCAGGACACCATTCTAGTAACGTGTTCATCTCGGAAGCCGAGAGAGAGGTTACGGCTCTGGGTCAGGAAAATCGGACAAGCACCGTCAGTGATGACAGGGTAAAACTGTCAGTGTCCGGGGCAGATCAGTCTGTGAGGAGTGTAGATGGGCCTGTGTCTGAAGAGACTGTTCAGAATGAGAGCTTGTGCCAGATGGATGAGGATGGCTCTTTCAAGCAGAATATTCTTAGCTCTAAGTTGCTGGACCACCCTTACTGTAAAAGTCCACTGGAGGCTCCTCTGACGTGCAGTGGACTCAAACTAGAAAATCAAGTGGGAGGTGGGAAGAACAGTCAGAAAACCTCTCCAGTGGATGATGAGCAGCTGTCCATCTGCCTTTCTGGTATGCACTCTTCTTTATTTTCCCCCCGTCTCCAGCCCACACCTGCTGTATGTTATCCTTTCTAGGAGAGGCCTTTCTTTTTTCCTTCCACAAGTTTCCCTTTAAGCAATTAGACATTTTCCTTTTATATTATTACATAGATGTTCCATAGTTTTGATTTGATTTTTGATCAACGACACTCGTGTTGCTTCTAGTCATTCCCTCTATAAACAGTGGTACAATGAAATTACTTCTTTATACTTATAAGATTGTTTCTGTAAGTTAAATTCCTAGTAGTAGAAATAATGGTGAAAGAATACTTACACTTAAAACCTTAAGGGAACTGTTAAATTATCCATTCACAGTTAAACCAGTTTGCCCTTGTGAAATTTTGTCAGTCTCATAGATCACATGAGAATTGTCTTAATTTGCCTTTTTAAGTTTAAAGTTTGAATGTATTTTTCTATAGTCGCTTGCCATTTTTTGTTTGTATATAATTTTATTTTGCCTATTTTCCTATTGGATTGTTTATATTTTGTTTAGTGTATGAGAAGCTTCTGTGTACCAGTGCTGGCTCTAAGAATGTAGCAACAAACAGGATACACTGATCTTACACCGTCATAGTCTTTAGTATCATTATAATTTTAAAGGTTTTAAATTAAATTTTTGTAAAAGCCCTCAGTACCCTGACTTTGTGTATAATATTTTTGTCTAACAGAAAATTTCAACTCTTACATGGTAAAATGTATCAGTCTTTCCCTTACGGCTCAAGTTTTTACATCATGCTTTAATGTCTTCCTGTCAAAATCTACCCCATGAAGTTGTTTGGTATAAACACTTCTGGCAGACAGCCTGGCAGTATCAGTCTTCGCCCCATTCCCCTTTTTGCCATTTGACTAAGAGATGGAAGAGTACATATATGTTTGTAGAGGGACATTACTTACAGTATTGTCTTAGTAGTACAACACTGAAGATAACTAAAACAACTGTTGCTATGGACTTACAATTTATGGCGTGTCCAGGCAGTATACCGTGAAGCTGTTAAAGAATAAATTGGATCTGTATCTTGATACTGACCATTGTTTATACAAAGTGGAAAAAGCAAGTAGCAGGAGGCCACTTTGTTAAAAGATACCTATGCACATATGAGTGCATGTATATATGTATGCATATGCATTTGTATAGGACGTGACTGATGGCTTGATTTAGTCACCAAGTCTTGTCTGACTCTTATACCTCCATGGACTGTGGCCCGCTGGGCTCCTCTGTCCATGGAATTCTTCAGGCAAGAATACTGGACTGGGTCGCCATTTCCTCCTCCAGTAGGACAAGACACATATATTAAATTGTTATAAGTGGCTTTTGGGGGGAATTAGGAGAGTTACTTCTCGCTGGTTTAAACGATTCTGATCACTTTGTTTTTTCTACCAGTTATATGTGCATGCTCGCTCATGTCTGACTGTTTGCAACCCCGTGGACTGTAGCCTGCCAGGCTCTTCATCCATTGAATTTTTCACTCAGGAATAATGGAGTGGGTTGCCATTTCCTCCCCCAAAGGGATATTCCCGGCCCAGGGATTGAACCCGCATCTCTTGCATCTCTTGAACTGCAGGCAGATTCTTTACCACTAGTGCCACCTGGGAAGTCCAGTATGTATAAAAAATGTTTTCGCACAAAATGACAGTCCTAGAAAAATATTTAAAAATTTTTTTCCTGTTGTTTATGCTGTAGTAGAACGAAGACAAATTTTCCTGATGTGAGGTTTGCAGAACCATGATTTCTAAACCTGAACAGCTTAGCATTTACCTGCAAATACCAATTAACTTGTATCAAGAACTTCCAGATGTTCAAGCTGGATTTAGAAAAGGCAGAGGGACCAGAGATCAAATTGCCAACATCCGTTGGGTCATAGAAAAAGCAAGAGAATTCCAGAAAAACATATACTTCTGCTTCATTGACTATGATAAAGCCTTTTACTGTGTCAGATCACAACAAACNCAAGAACTTCCAGATGTTCAAGCTGGATTTAGAAAAGGCAGAGGGACCAGAGATCAAATTGCCAACATCCGTTGGGTCATAGAAAAAGCAAGAGAATTCCAGAAAAACATATACTTCTGCTTCATTGACTATGATAAAGCCTTTTACTGTGTCAGATCACAACAAACTGTGGGAAATTCTTAAAGAGATAGGAATACCAGACCATCCTACCTGCCTCCTGAGAAACCTGTATGCAGGTCAAGAAGCAACAGTAAGAACTGGACATGGAACAATGGACTGGTTCCATATTGGGAAAGGACTGCATCAAGGCCGTATTGCCGCCCTGCTCATTTAGATAGCAGAGTACATCATGCAGAATGCTGGGCTGGATGAAGCACAAGCTAGAATCAAGATTGCTGGGAGAAATATCAATAACCTCAGATATGCAAATGACAACACCCTTATAGCAGAAAGCTAAGAAGAACTAAAGAGCCTCTTAATTAAGGTGAAAGAGGAGAGTGAAAAGGCTGACTTAAAACTCAGTATTCAAAAGACAAAGATCATGGCATCTGGTCCCATCACTTCATGGCAAATAGATGGGGAAACAATGGAAACAGTGACAGACTTTATTTTGGGGCTCCAAAATCACTGCAGATGGTGACTGCAGCCATAAAATTAAAAGAAGCCTTATCCTTGGAAGAAAAGCTATGACAGACCTAGATGGTGTATTAAAAAACAGAGACGTTACTTTGCCAAAAATGGTCCATCTAGTCAAAGCCATGGTTTTTCCAGTAGTCATGTATCGATGTGAGAGTCGGACCATAAAGAAGGCTGAGCACCAAAGAATTGATGCTTTTGAACTGTGGTGTTGGAGAAGACTCTTGAGACTCCCTTGGACTTCAGGGAGATCTAACTAGTCAAATCCTAAAGGAAATCAGTCCTGAATATTCATTGGAAGGACTGATGCCAAAGCTGAAACTCCAATACTTTGGCCCCCTGATGCGAAGAACTGACTCATTTGAAAAGAGCCTGATGCTGGGAAAGATTGAAGGCAGGAGGAGAAGGGGACGACAGAAGACGAGATGGTTGGATGGCATTACCAACTTGATGGACATGAGTTTGAGCAAACTCTGGCAGTTGGTGAAGGGCAAGGAAGCCTGGCCGTACTGCAGTCCATGGGGTTGCACAGCATTGGATGTGACTGAGTGACTGAACAACAGTCAATTAACTTACAAATATAGATGGAGCACTTCCAAAAAAAAGTTGATAAACTGAATGTATCCTAGACTTAAGCTGTAGCATAACTTGAGGATATAGGAGTTTTTACAGTTTTATAGTTTTTACACATTTAATGACCTATACTTATTTTAACAGGCTAAAAGAGAAAAATCATGGCATCTCAGCAAGTACTGAAAGCCTGTTGTTTAGTTGTTGTGTCCAGCTCTTTGCAACCCCATAGACTGTAGCCCATTAGCTCCTCTGTCCATGGGATTGCCTAGGCAAGAATACCAGAGTGGGTTGTCATTTCCTTCTTCAGAGGATCTTCACAACCAGATCAAATCTGCATCTCCTGCATTGGCAGGCAGATTCTTTACCACTGAGACACCAAGGAAGCCCAATCTAACAATAAGACATTTTAAAGCATGATAGAAAACTCAGAAGCAATAAAAAATATATATACTGGTTTGATTCCATAAACATTAAAATCTCGTAAGTATAGATAAGAAAATTTGTAAGTGAAAATTTGAAAAGTTTAGGTACACGTGTTCTTTGACCCAGAAATTTTAATTTTAGCAACTGTATTCTAAGAAAACACTAGAATGAGGATATATTGAGGGCTTTAATTTTAACATTATTTAGATGGCTAAAAAGTAAGAACTTAAATGGTTGTCAGTAGAGAATTGGTTAAAATATGGCAAATCAATTTAATGGACTACTAGATTGTTTTGAGGAGAAGGCGATGGCACCCCACTCCAGTACTCTTGCCTGGAAAATTGCATGGATGGAGGAGCCTAGTAGGCTGCAGTCCATGGGGTGGCGAAGAGTTGGACACGACTAAGCGACTTCACTTTCACTTTCCACTTTCATGCATTGGAGAAGGAAATGGCAACCCACTCCAGTGTTCTTGCCTGGAGAATCCCAGCGACGGGGGAGCCAGGTGGGCTGCCGTCTATGGGGTCGCACAGAGTTGGTCACAACTGAAGCGACTTAGCAGCAGCAGCAGCAACAGATTGTTTTGAATTGACTTAGGAAAAAAATTAATGTGTTGAATGTAAAAAAGCAGCTTCAAGAAGAATGAATATAGTTTGCTACTTACATTTTTAAGATATACATCAAGGTGGGCTGCCGTCTATGGGGTCGCACAGAGTTGGTCACAACTGAAGCGACTTAGCAGCAGCAGCAGCAACAGATTGTTTTGAATTGACTTAGGAAAAAAATTAATGTGTTGAATGTAAAAAAGCAGCTTCAAGAAGAATGAATATAGTTTGCTACTTACATTTTTAAGATATACATCTTCAGAAGGGCATAAAAATTCTAAAGGAATTATGAGGTGGCTGCCACATTATTTTAAAATGTTTACAGTCCTATACTAGAAAAAGTACTCAGAGCTTTTTCCCATTTCAAGTTTATGAAAATATTCAATCCTGTTTTCTAGACTATTGTGTTATTTTTACATGTAGCTGTTTAGAAAAAAAAATGGATTCCTACTGCATTCTTTAGACCAAAATGAATTTCAGCTGTGAATAAGAGATTTAGTTTGCATCTCTAACGCTGTTTGTTAATCCATCTTTTCTGCATGATTATGGAATGCTGCCTGCCATTTGGATTCCTTTCTGGATGGTCTCTCTGTTTCTTTGATAGTGCTATTCTGCTTCAGTCACTTGCACTTGGTTTTATCATTCAGTGGGTACTAGGCCCTCCTACTCCTCTTTTCTCTTGCCCTTCTTCATTTCTCCCCTTTAATCTTTTCCAGAAATTTCTAAGAATTTCTCACGTTTGTCCCAAGATACATTTGGTTTTGTTTTTTCAGTTAACCCAACAAACAGTGGCTTTTGATTGGTGTTACATTAGTAGACTAATTTAGGGGGAAATTGCAATCATTTTAATATGGAGCGTTCCTGTTTAAAAATCAAAGAATTACTCCATTTACTGACCTGCGTCTCTTACTAGCATTTGGTAGTGTTTTTCACTTAGGTTTTGCACATTCCCTTAAATTTATTCTTATATAGACTGTACCTCTCTTATTTTTGTTGAGACCTTTCTGATGTGTATATTTTATTTGTTAGAGAACCAAGTGTTGGCATTTCTTACACACCTAACATAATGGTCCCATCACTCCATGCGAAATAGATGGAGAAACAGTGGAAACAGTGTCAGACTTTATTTTTGGGGGCTCCAAAATCACTGCATATGGTGACTGCAGCCATGAAATTAAAAGATGCTTACTCCTTGGAAGAAAAGTTATGACCAACCTAGATAGTATATTCAAAAGCAGAGACATTACTTTGCCGACTAAGGTCTGTCTAGTCAAGACTATGGTTTTTCCAGTGGTCATGTACAGATGTGAGAATTGGACTGTGAAGAAGGCTGAGCGCTGAAGAATTGATGCTTTTGAACTGTGGTGTTGGAGAAGACTCTTGAGAGTCCCTTGGACTGCAAGGATATCCAACCAATCCATTCTGAAGGAGATCAACCCTGGGATTTCTTTGGAAGGAATGATGCTAAAGCTGAAACTCCGGTACTTTGGCCACCTCATGCGAAGAATTGACTCATTGGAAAAGACTTTGATGCTGGGAGGGATTGGGGTCAGGAGGAGAAGGGGACGACAGAGGATGAGATGGCTGGATGGCATCACTGACTCAATGGGCATGAGTCTGAGTGAACTCCTGGAGTTGGTGATGGACAGGGAGGCCTGGCGTGCTGCGATTCATGGGGTCGCAAAGAATCGGACACGACTGAGTTATTGAACTGAACTAAACTGAGTGCATTACAAATCCATGTTTATCATCTGAAAGTGAAAAAAAAATATGAATAAAAGAAAATATAACTTAAAATCCCCTACATCCAGAAATGACATTGTTAATGAGGACACCTCTTATTACAAGTTTGGGATTGGGTCCATATTTTTTTAGTAGAGGAGATTGCTTTCTTACTTGAAGAGTCTTAATTAAGATTGTTGGGCCTAAAGTTTAATTTTTTGTTACTAAGGGCAATATTTTTGTATAAAATTTGTTCCTTAAATGCAATTTCTCAAATATTGGGAATTTTTGTCTTCTGTGTGTGTCTGTTCTCCCATGTAGAGACAAGATTGTGCTTAGACAACTATAAGATATAGTCGACACTCTAAGAGTCGGACATGACTGAGCGACTGAGCTGATAGGCAAACTTAGCAGGCTTCTCTGGTAGCTCAGTTGGTAAAGAATCCGCCTGTAAAGCGGGAGACCTGGGTTTGATCCCATTTAATCCCTGGGTTGGGAAGATCCCCTGGAGGAGGGGATGGCAACCCATTCCAGTATTTTTGCCTAGAGAATCCCCATGGACAGAGAAGCTGGGCAGGCTGCAGTCCATGGGGTTGCAGACAGTCGGATACGACGGAGCACAGCACACAGCTTATATGAATGGTGCCTACTGGATCTTACTGGCAAACTTAAGGCTGAATGAATTCCTAGTTTAGAAGCTCCAAATTTTCATTTCCTCCTCTGACTAAACTGGAACACGGAACTCCCTTTCTCGTATGTGTGGCTAAATCCTAGACCAGAACCAGACATAGGCAAGCAACTCTTCTTACTATACTCTTGTCTTAAGCCTTTCAAATTGGGAGCCTCTGGTGGGAGAGTAAAAGGAAAGTAAGTTTTCCACACCTTTGTCTGCTCCTGCCTCATACAAAACACTCCCTGCCTAGAACAGACTTTGTTGTGATCATTCCTGTCCATTTTACATTGATGCTTAACAGAGACCCTTCTTGAAGTCAAAAAGAGGAAAATAAGTGACTTACAGTCCTCATTTTTTCTATCTAAACACAGTGGACTTAATTGTCAGACTGATGGTTAGCAGACTGTTGCTCTTCCCCACTCAGCATCAATGAATAGCCTAAGTCATATCTGCTGTTCTGTGAGGCTCTAAGCCTTCTCTCAGCTTCTTTGAAGTTACTTTGAAATAATATCCTGGTTTTATTTATTTCCTAGGATATCTTTAGGTATATTTCTTCAGTGGATCCTCTTGGAAGCCATTAAAATGCATATACATGTTACTTAAATTGATGTAAAGACTAGCCTGTATTCTGGCTAAGAAGTCATCCTTTAATTCTGTTTCCTCTTTTAAAACGTGCCTCACCAACTATTATCCAGTTAAGCTCACCTCATAGGGTTATGCAGTATCATAAGTATTCAGTTCAGTTCAGGAGCTCAGTTGTATCCGACTCTTTGCGACCCCATGAATCGCACCACGCCAGGCCTCCCTGTCCATCTCCAACTCCCTGAGTTTACTCAAACTCATATCTATCGAGTCGGTGATGCCATCCAGACATCTCATCCTCTGTTGTCCCCTTCTCCTCCTGCCCTCATCCCTCACAGCATCAGGGTCTTTTCCAATGAGTCAACTTTTCGCACGAGGTGGCCAAAGTATTGGAGTTTCAGCTTTAGCATCAGTCCTTCCAATGAACACCCAGGACTGATCTCCTTTAGGATGGACTGGGTGGATCTCCTTGCAGTCCAAGGGACTCTCAAGAGTTTTCTCCAACACCACAGTTCAAAAGCATCGATTCTTTGGGGCTCAGCTTTCTTCACAGTCCAACTCTCACATCTGTACATGACCACTGGAAAAACCATAGCCTTGACTAGGTGGACCTTTGTTGGCAAAGTAATGTCTCTGCTTTTGAATATGCTATCTAGGTTGGTCATAACTTTCCTTCCAAGGAGTAAGCGTCGTTTAATTTCATGACTGCAGTCACCATCTGCAGTGATTTTGGAGCCCCCAAAAATAAAGTCTGACATTGTTTCCACTGTTTCCTTATCTATTTCCCATGAAGTGATGGGACCAGATGCCATGATCTTCGTTTTCTAAATGTTGAGCTTTAAGCCAACTTTTCACTCTCCTCTTTCACTTTCATCAAGAGGCTTTTTAGTTCCTCTTCACTTTCTGCCGTAAGGGTGGTGTCATCTGCATATCTGAGGTTATTGATATTTTTCCTGACAATCTTGATTCCAGCTTATATAACAGCTATCAAATTGTATGATATTAAAAATGTCTTAGAATTCATCCTCTGTTGAGATGTGAAATTTCATACCTTTATCAATAGTAAATACAACTGACAGTGATCTCAACAATTCCCTCTAATTGTGAATTTTAAAAAGGTAATTTCTTCAGTTACCAAATGTGATAGACACATTTAACCAGGTGATTAAACCATTTAGATTCTACCTTTAGGAGACAGGCTTCTTTTCTAAGGCTAAGCTACTGAAAAATATCAAGCTTTAATTTCAGCTAGCTATTCTCTTTCTAGCAATCCAAAGTGAAATGAGACCTTATCTTTTAAAAGATGTCTTTTTAGTATAATACATTTAGTAATGTAATTTAAATGTATGTTATATGTTGGGTATAGGTTAAGTACTGGGACAGTGACTTTGCTGAAAACGGCTGTTTCCATCTTAACTTTTCTTTCTTCCTTTATTTAAGGATTCCTAGATGAGGTTATGAAGAAGTATGGCAGTTTGGTCCCACTCAGTGAAAAAGATGTCCTTGGAAGATTAAAAGATGTCTTTAATGAAGACTTTTCTAATAGGTTTGTCAATAATGCTTAAGTTAAGCCCTTGAAAGGAAAATTATTGGCTTATAGGACTTTTCTCTTGATTAAAAAAAAAAAAAACCTGATACTTAACAATAAACTGAGTTAAACTCAGTTGTTGTTATTTTACTTTCAAAATATTTCTGTTTCAGAAAACCATTTATCAATAGGGAAATAACAAACTATCGGGCCAGACATCAAAAATGCAACTTCCGCATCTTCTACAATAAGCACATGCTGGATATGGATGATCTAGCAACCCTGGATGGTCAGAATTGGCTAAATGACCAGGTGAGTGTATTGTATATTCTCACCATAGAAAAGTTGCAGAGGATGTTGGACAATGAAGTGTAAAATGCAATCTCTGGGCTAGCCTCACAATTATCTTTTGGAATCAAGTATTCTTCATTCCTTACTGAAGTGACTGTTCACTCACCCAGTATTAGAAAGGTTTGATTACTATTATCAGTAGCTATGTTATTCCTTCTGAGTGGATGTTCTGAATTGTATGTGGGGTTAATGGGTTTTATATTGACTTTTTATAGGTCATAAATATGTATGGTGAGCTGATAATGGATGCAGTCCCAGACAAAGTAAGTGAAAACTTTTTCTACAGGAGAGAGGGTCCTATGTATTAAAGAAAGAAAGCCAGTACAGTATTGTAAAGTAATTAACCTCCAATTAAAATAAATTTATATTTCAAAAAAGCTTTTTCTTTTTAAAAAAATTGTATGTAATTATTTGATAGTTCTTAGATTTTTTAAAAGATGTTTGTCTTGATCATGTGCTAGAATTGGGTATACGTTCTATAAAATCATGTGAGCATAAAGTCATGCCAGTGTTTTCTTTATTTATTTCAGAGGGGGTGTACTTTTGATATCTTAGGGAGGCTTTTTTTTTTTTTTACATGCACAAAAAGGACTGTTTGCTTTAAGCATTTAAATTTAACTCTTATTCTCTTTAAAAATGTAGTAAAGTGTGTTCATCTTCACTTTTTCTTGGATTAATCTTTGATACTCAGTTTAAATACAAACTAACCCCCATTAAACTCTAAAATTCCCTCAAGAGCTTAGTTACATATCAAAAAGCTATTTTTTTTATTTAATATATTCTGTTTCTGAATACTGATTGCCTGATTGGTAGCCATTAATTTCAACAAGCAAAACCTTTCCAGTAAAGCAAAACCTTTTAAAGTACTTTATAAACTTTCATAAGTCTAATCATTTAAACAGGTAAATATAAGGAATCTCAGATCCAACACTTTATTAATAGAGACAAAATGTCATAACTTTCACTTAAAAAATTGATTAAATGTTTAAATTGGAATCATGAAGCTAATCTGTCAGATTCTCTATTTTGTCAAATTCTCTTAATCAAAGTATAAATCTAAACATACAGATAATTTTTAACATAAAAGTATTCATTAAAAACTATAATTTTCCTTTATTACCACTACATTTAATTCTAAACCTTCACGGTATAAAAAAGACACAACTGAAAGTGGTTCTCAAAGTATGCTCAGCAAACCAGCAGCATCAGCATCACGTGGGAATTTACTAGAAAAATCAAAGTATAAATCTAAACATACAGATAATTTTTAACATAAAAGTATTCATTAAAAACTATAATTTTCCTTTATTACCACTACATTTAATTCTAAACCTTCACGGTATAAAAAAGACACAACTGAAAGTGGTTCTCAAAGTATGCTCAGCAAACCAGCAGCATCAGCATCACGTGGGAATTTACTAGAAATGCAAATTTTTGAGGAAAGTAGGGAAAACCACTAGACCATTCAGGTATGACCTAAATCAAATCCCTTAACAATTATACAGTGGAAGTAACAAACAGATTCAAGGGATTAGATCTGATAGAGTGCCTGAAGAACTATGGACAGAGGTTCGTGACATTGTACAAGAGGCAGTGATCAAGACCATCCGCAAGAAAAATAACTGCAAAAAGGCACAATGGCTGTCTGAGGAGGACTTACAAATAGCTGAAAAAAAGAAGAGAAGCTAAAGGCAAAGGAGAAGAAGACATACCCATTTGAATGCAGAGTTCCAAAGAGCTGAATGCAGAGTTCCAACTCTCTCTCCAAAGACAGTTCTTACCTCTCTTCCAAGGAGAGATAAGAAAGCCTTCCTCAGAGATCAGTGCAAAGAAATAGTGGAAAAAAATAGAATGGGAAAAACTAGAGATCTCTTCAAGAAAATCAGAGATACCAAGGGAATGTTTCATGCAAAGATGGGCACAATAAAGGACAGAAATGGTATGGACCTAACAGAAGCAGAAGATATTAAGAAGAGGTGGCAAGAATACACAGAACGACACAAAAAAGATCTTCACAACCCAGATAACCATGATGGTGTGATCACTCACCTTGAGCCAGACATCCTGGAATGGGAAGTCAAGTGGGCCTTAGGAAGCATCACTACAACTAAACTAGTGGAGGTGATGGAATTCCAGCTGAACTTCAGTTTCAGATCCTGAAAGATGATGCTGTGAAAGTGCTGCACTCAATATGCCAGCAAATTTGGGAAACTCAGCAGTGGAAAAGGTCAGTTTTTATTTCAATCCCAAAGAAAGGCAATGCCAAAAAAGGGCAGTACCAAAGAATGTTCAGCTCTTTGTTGTGCACAGTTGCACTCACCTCACACGCTAGCAAAGTGATGCCCCAGATTCTCCAAGCCAGGCTTCAGCAGTATGCTGACTTCCAGGCATTTGAGCTGGATTTGGAAAAGGCAGAAGAACCAGAGATCAAATTGCCAACATCCCCTGGATGATCGAAAAGCAAGACAATTCCAGAAAAATTTCTATTTCTGCTTTATTGAATATGCCAAAGCCTTTGACTGTGTGGATCACAATAAACTATGGAAAATTCTTAAAGGGATGGGAATACCAGACCACCTTACTTGCCTCCAGAGAAATCTGTATGCAGGTCAAGAAGCATCAGTTAGAACTGGACATGGAACAATGACTGGTTCCAAATCAGGAAAGGAGTACGTCAAGGCTGTATATTGTCACCCTGCTTATTTACATTAGAGAGCAGAGTACATCATGCAAAATGCCAGGCTGGATGAAGCACAAGCTAGAATCAGGACTGCCCGAAGAATATCAGTAACCTCAGATATGCAGATGACACCACCCTTATGGCCGAAAGTGAAGAAGAACTAAAGAGCCTCTTGATGAAAGTGAAAAAGGACAGTGCAAAAGTTGACTTAAAACTCAACATTCAAAAAAGGAAGATCATGGCATTCAGACCCATCACTTCATGGCAAGCAGATAGGGAAACAGTGGAAACAGTGACAGACTTTATTTTGGGGGGGGCTCCAAAATCACTGCAGACGGTGACTGCAGCCATGAAATTAAAACACACTTGCTCCTTGGAAGAAAAGCTATGACCAACCTAGACAGCATATTAAAAAGCAGACATTACTTTGCCAGCAAAAGTCCATCTAGTCAAAGCTGTGGTTTTTCCAGTAGTCATGTATGGATGTGAGAGTTGGACCATAATTAAAGCTGAGTGCCAAAGAATTGATGCTTTTGAACTGTGGTGTTGGAGAAGATTCTTGAGAGTCCCTTGGATTTCAAGGAGATCAGTGCTGAATATTCATTGGAAGGACTGATGCTGAAGCTAAAACTCCAATACTTTGGCCACCTGATGTGAAGAACTGACTCATTGGAAAAGACCCTGATGCTGGGAAAGATTGAAGGCTGGAGGAGAAAGGGACAACAGAGGATGAGATGTTGGATGGCATCACCGACTTGATGGACATGAGTTTCAGCAAGCTCCGGGAGCTGGTGATGGACAGGGAAGCCTGGCGTGCTGCAGTCCCTGGGGTTGCAAAGAGTCGGACACGACAGAGTGACTGAACTAACTGAAAGTGGTTCTCAAAGTATGGTCCCCAAACCAGCAGCATCAGCATCATATGAGAATTTACTAGAAGTGCAAATTTTTGGATCCATCCAGAATTTCTGGTAAGTCAGAAACTAGAGAGTGGGTCCTAGCAATCTGTTTTAATCAGCCCTTCAGATTCTGATGCACTCAGAAGTTTGAGAATCACTGCCTAGAGATGGCTACTATAAGCATTTTTGTGGATACCTGAAGCTCCCTGGTTCTCAAAACAAATGTGCATTAGAATCCTCAGATAGCAGATTGCTGAGCCCACTCTCATAGTTTCTGCTTTATTAAGTCTTGAGTGGGGCCTGAGAATTTGTATTTTAACAAGTTCCCAGGTGATACTTACACTGCTGGTTTGATGGCCACATCCTGAGAACCTCAGCACTAACAGGAGCAGTTTTTTCATCTCAAGTGAGTCAAAGTTACTGAGTAAATGCTTGAAGACCATAGTATGTTTACTCTCTCTGGTGAGCTGATACTCATTTATAAGCCAGAATTTTGAAAAGGCCAAGGATGCAGAACATGATGTGCCATATGACTAATTTTTTCAGTGTCAGCACTGACCTTTTTATAGTTACTATTGGGCTTCCCTGATAGCTCAGTTGGTAAAGAATCCGCCTGCAATGCAGGAGACCCCGGTTCAATTCCTGGGTCGGGAAGATCCTCTGGAGAAGGGCAGGCTACCCACTCCAGTATTCTGGCCTAGAGAATTCTATGGACAGTCCATGGGGTTGCAAAGAGACGGACAGGACTAAGCCACTTTCACGACTATCAGTTCAGTTCAGACGCGCAGTCATGTCCAGCTCTTTGAGACCCCATGAATTGCATTGCCAGGCCTCCCTGTCCATCACCAACTCCCGGAGTTCACCCAAACTCATGTCCATCGATTCAGTGATGCCATCCAGCCATCTCATCCTCTGTTGTCCCCTTCTCCTCCTGCCCCCAATCCCTCCCAGCATCAGAGTCTTTTCCAATGAGTCAACTCTTCGCGTGAAGTGGCCAAAGTATTGGAGTTTCAGCTTTAGCATCAGTCGTTTAGAATGGACTGGTTGGATCTCCTTGCAGTCCAAGGGACTCTCAAGAGTCTTCTCCAACACCACAGTTCAAAAGCATCAATTCTTCGGTACTCAGCTTTCTTCACGGTCCAACTCTCACATCCATACATGACCACTGGAAAAATCATAGCCTTAACTAGATGGACCTTTGTTGGCAAAGTAATGTCTCTGCTTTTTAATATGCTGTCTAGGTTGGTCATAACTTTCCTTCCAAGAAGTAAGTGTCTTTTAATTTCATGGCTGCAGCCACCATCTGCAGTGATTTTGGAGCCCCCAAAAATAAAGTCTGACACTGTTTCCACTGTTTCCCCATCTATTTCCCATGAAGTGACAGGACCAGATGCCATGATCTTAGTTTTCTGAATGTTGAGCTTCAAGCCAACTTTTTCACTCTCCTCTTTCACTTTCAATCAAGAGGCTTTTAGTTCCTCTTCACTTTCTGCCAGCTTGTGCTTCTTCCAGCCCAGCGTTTCTCATTATGTACTCTGCATATAAGTTAAATAAGCAGAGTGACAATATACAGCCTTGACAAACTCCTTTTCCTATTTGGAACCAGTCTGTTGTTCCATGTCCAGTTCTAACTGTTGCTTCCTGACCTTCTCAAGAGGCAGGTCAAGTGGTCTGGTATTCCCATCTCTTTCAGAATTTTCCACAGTTTATTGTGATCCACACAGTCAAAGGCTTTGGCATAGTCAATAAAGCAGAAATAGATGTTTTTCTGGAACTCTCTTGCTTTTTCCATGATCCAGCCTATGTTGGCAATTTGATCTCTGGTTCCTCTGCCTTTTCTAAAACCAGCTTGAACATCTGGAAGTTCATGGTTCACGTATTGCTGAAGCCTGGCTTGGAGAATTTTGAGCATTACTTTACTAGCATGTCAGATGAGTGCAATTGTGCTGTAGTTTGAGTATTCTTTGGCATTGCCTTTCTTTGGAGTTGGAATGAAAACTGACCTTTTCCAGTCCTGTGGCCACTGCTGAGTTTTCCAAATTTGCTGACATATTGAGTGCAGCACTTTCACAGCATCATCTTTCAGGATTTGAAGCAGCTCAACTGGAATTCCATCACCTCCACTAGCTTTGTTCGTAGTGATGTTTTCTAAGGCCCACTTGACTTCAGATTCCAAGATGTCTGGCTCTAGGTGAGTGATCACACCATTGTGATTATCTGGGTTGTGAAGATCTTTTTTGTATAGTTCTTCTGTGTATTCTTGCCACCTCTTAATATCTTCTGCTTCTGTTAGGTCCATACCATTTTTGACCTTTATCGAGCCCATCTTTGCATGAAATGTTCCCTTGGTATCTCTAATTTTCTTGAAGAGATTACTATAGGAGTCTACAAATCCACATTCCTCAAATGGAATTAGTTTTGTACTTCCCATCCCTTGAGTTCAAGGTAACTGTTACCTTTTTCTTTCATAGCCTTTTTCAACTTTATCACTTGATTTGACAAGGTTTATCAGATTGTTTCTTTACTTGATTGGATTCAGGTCATCTGTTTACTGCCCCACCAGTTCTGATAAGATACCACCTCTGTAAGGTCATTCTAATGAAAATTTGAAATAGTCTTTTGTGAACTGCTGTAATGTTTGTTTTTGTCATTATTTTTAACAAAAAACTTTTACTCATTTTTTGGTCTGTCTTACATTCAGGGATTTTTAAATTTCCCTTTTGTTGTGAATGTAATTCCTGACACAGCATAATATAATCTTGAGTGCTTGTATTTGATGTCTTTCTAGGTTCACTTCTTCAACAGCTTTTTTCATAGACAGCTGGTTACCAAAGGATATAATGGAGTAAAAAGATGGACTAAAAAGGTATTTGCTTTATTTCATATTCTAAATTTGAAATGCAGATGAAGCTATCTTTACTGCCAATGTGATACATAGTAGAAATAGGCCCATTGACTTAAAGTTGCTTTTTATTATTTCTTTTAAATCTTTTTGTTTGAAAGACAAGACACTAGTAAAATTTCTCTATCTATCCAGTTGATTGGAATCTGCTATAACGGAAAGCACTGGATTGGAAGTTAAAGTTTCTGACACTGTTATTAGCTGGCTGTGCAACTTAGATAAGATTAATTTGGGCTTCCAATTGCTTATTTATAAAAACAGAATGATAAAGCAATCCCTAAGGTTCTTTCCAACCTTAATTTCTCTCTTTATTCATTGACTATGTCAGAAACATTATTTTAAAAGCCTATTTATGTTCTATTTTTGATATTAAGTCTTATGTAATTGTGGGTATAAATTATTTTTGCAAAGTACAAACAGCTGATTGAACATTATTTTTTGTGCAAGGCATCATCAGTAGTCCCAAGATAAACTAAATTGAAGAGTGCACATCTGGGGAAATAATGAACTCAGGATTTAGACCTGGGTTCACATCCTGGTTCAGCCACTTAAATAGTGGTAAGACCTACGGCAAATTACTTAATTCCCTAAAGCTTTAGTTTTATCATTTAAAAAATGGGAATGTCAGTTATATTTATCTTGTGAGAATTAAATGAGAATGCATGTAAATCAGTAAGCACATGATAAACACACATTAAGTGGTCATCATTTTTATATTATGCTGGTAGAAGCATGGGAGAAGAAAGAATAGCCGGAATGCAAAGACCAAAGATGAGAGTGGCATGAAGTGAATCTGATTCGGAGATGCAGGGCCTTGTGGTCTACGTTTTAGGTTTTATCCTAAATGTGTAAGAATCTATTGAAGGGTTTCAGGTGACGACATTCAATTTGTATTTTGCTCTAGTGGCACTGAAGATGGATGAATGTGGGAGCAAACTTGATGTGAGTAGGAGGCCACTGCAGATTAACTGTACTTTAAATTAGAATAGTAGAAGAGATGGGGAGTTGTACACAAATACGAGTGTGACCTAGGAAGTAAATTAACAGGACTTGATGATGAGTAGGTTATGAGGGATGAAGAGGAATTGTGAAAGATGACTTCCAAGCATGTAACTTGTGCCACCAGATGGGCTGTGGTGGTGTTTATATTAGAAAAATTGAGGACGGCTAATTAGTAGGGGATTGGTCAAATGAAAAATATACGTCCGAGACTTCCTTGGTGATCCAGTAGCTAAGACTCTGGGCTCCCAGTGCAGGGTCCTGGGTTTGATCCCTGTCAGGGAACTAGATCCATCCCACATGCTGCAACAGATTGCGAGTGCCACAATTAAGACCTGGTGCAGCCAAATAAATAAAGTAAATATAAAATATAAATAAAGATATGTATATACATCCATATAATAGGATGCTACTTAACCAGGAGAAGTTACATAGCTGAGGAAAGATGATCATGTGTAGCATGGAGTAGAGAAAGGTTAGCCAGGTATATCTTGAAGGTATTGTTGGTTTGGTTCCAGACCACGGCAATAAAGTGAATATTGCAAAAAAGTGAGTCACCAGATTTTTTGTTTTCCCAGTCCATATAAAAGTTATGTTTACACAACAGTCCCTTATGTTTGCAATAGTATTATTTATAAAAAAAAATAATGTGCATACCTTAATTAAAAGTACCTTTTTGCTAAAAAATAAAAATGCTAACCATCCCCTGAGCCTGAGTGAGAGCAATAATATCAAAGATCACTGATCATGAATAACTATAATGAATATAATAATAATGAAAAAATTTGAAATAGAATTAGCAGAATGTGGCAAAGAGACATAAAGTAAACAAATGATGGAAAAATGGTGCCAATAGGCTTTATCTATGCAGGGTTGCCATAAATCTTTAATTCATAAAATATGCAGTATCTGCACAGTACAGTAAAATAAGGTATGTCTTGTAAACAGCATGGAAAGTTTTCTGAATAATAAATGACATGAAGAAATAAAGCCAAGTATAATTCAGTGTCATTTCATTAAATAGAATAAATTAAATTGTTCCATCCCGTGGACCCTCCCAGATTGGATTAAGTCAGAAAATCCAACTATATGTGTATATAAGAAACAAACATAAAATAATATGAAAAAGCTTGAAAGTAAAGTGACAGGTACTAGGCAAATGCAAACCAAAAGAAAGGAGTGGCAGTGGCAAGCAAAAAGGAGGAACAGTAGTACTAGCAGCAGATGAGGTAGAATCTAGGGTGAAAAGTACACTGTGATAAAATTTTAGTGTATAGGAGATATAACAGTGACTACAAAAGCAAGGAGACTTTGGTAAATGGTGATATTGAGAGACCTCTTTCATAGTTGGACAAATCTAGCAGATAAAAAATATCATATATAAAAAATACAACCAGTGTTTTTGGTTTAACAGATCTTTATACCCCTCAAAAAAGAGAATATACATTTATTCTTATATCCAAGAAACATTTATAAAAATTGATCATGTACTTGGCCAAAATTATTACATATACTATTCCTTAACCACAGTTTAATCAAATTAAAAATAAATAATAAAAGGTACCTAAAAATATATTTTAAATTTTCACAAATATACCTATTACTTGATATAACCCTTGGGTCTAAAAGAAAATAGATTATATAGTAAAGGACAGAAAAGGGAACACAATCTTAGCAGCTGCTATGGAATAAAATGAAATCTCTTTTGAGAAAAAATAAGTCATAAATGCTATTATTATTAAAGAAAAAAGGAAAAATAGAATTAAGTACTTACTAAGTTTGATTACATTAAGAAAAATTATGGAGCAACCAAGAATTTGGAATGCAACAAATAGTGAAACAATGAAAGTACAAAGAAAATCCACAGCAGAATTTTAAAATTTATCTCAAAGCAGCAGAGTCCATTCTCTGTACAACTTAAAACTCTGATGATATAAAAGAAAAATGAATTAATTCAACTATATAAAAAGATAGTAAACTGGGAAAAATATTTGATATTTATGTCAAATATTTGGTATCAAATGTATATTTATATCAAATATCAAAGAACTATTTTTTAAATATATAAGTGCTTGTACACATCAGTAAGAAAACCACCTCACCAACTCAAAAAAATGAGTGAATGATAAGAATGAAAAGTATTATAAAGAAGTCCTTGAGTTCTGGATATAAGTTTTCTGACAAACCTATATTTTTTTATTTTATCTCAGTCAGTCTCTAACTTTTCTCCTTATTTCTTTAACATGCGTTTTGATGAATAGAAACTTTTATTTTTATGAAATCTAATTTACCATACTCTTTTCTTTTATAGTCTTGCTTTCTATATCCAGTCTAAGAAATATTTGCCTCATATATTTTCCTCTAACAGCTTTATAGTTTTAGGTTTTATATTTACATCTCTGGTGCATCTCAGTTTTTGTGTAATCATAATGTAGGGATCAAGGTTTTTTTTCCCCCTCCATATGGTTGGGTGTCATCACTGACTCAATCAATGGACATGGATTTGGGTGGACTCTGGGAGTTGGTGATAGACAGGGAGGCCTGGTGTGCTGCAGTTCATGGGGTCGCAAAGAGTCGGACACGACTAAGCGACTGAACTGATACATGTCCAGTTGTTTCAGTGGCATTTCCTGAAAAGACTTCTCTTTCCCATTTTAATTGCTTTGGCATCTTTTTAGAAAGTTAATTGACCATATATGTGTGGGTCTATTTCTGGACTATGTTCTTTTGCACTGATCTCTTTGTTCTTATGCTAATACCACACTGTCTTGATCACTGTCTTTACAGTTTGTCTTAAAATCAGTGTAAATGGCCATGTTTAGCCTTCTTTTTTAGACAGCTTTGGCAATTCTAGGTCCTTTTGCATTCTCATCGAAATTTCAGAATCAGTTTGTCAATCTCTACTTTTAAAAAACTTGCTGGGTTATGACTAGGATTGTGTTTAATCTGTATGTTCATTTGGAGAGAATGGAGGCCTTAACAGTATTGTCTTTCAGTCTATAAACATGGTATATTTTCCATTGATTTGTATATTTAATTTTTTTTCAGCAATATTTTTTAAATCTTAGTGTACAGATCTTGCACCTAAATGTATCATAGGTATTTCATATTTTTGAAACTGCTATAAACAGAATTTTTAAAATGTTACGTTTCAATTATTCGCAGTTAGCATAGAGAAATACAGTTGATTTCTCTATATTGACCTTGTGTATCCTTGTGTAGACTGTGACTTGTCACACTCACTGACTCTAGGAGATTTTTGTAGATTCTATGAGATTTTCATAACTGATCTACA
This sequence comes from Oreotragus oreotragus, assembly GCA_006410675.1. Classification (NCBI taxonomy): domain Eukaryota; kingdom Metazoa; phylum Chordata; class Mammalia; order Artiodactyla; family Bovidae; genus Oreotragus; species Oreotragus oreotragus. The sequence goes on from SJYX01006930.1 coordinate 238,405, forward strand.
GATACTCTTTATCAAGTTAAGGAAGATACCTCCTATTTGTGGTTTGCTGACAGCTTTTAATTATAGATAGATGTTAAGTTTTATCGAATGCTTTTCCTGTATCTAAGAGAAGGTGCTATGTTTTTTCATCTATATCCCATTAATGGGATTCAGACTGAAGGAGCAGCACCTGATCTTGAGACATGTCCGTCTTAGAGCTACATGACGGTTCTTGAAGCTTCAGCTTGGTCATGACGTAAACTCACTTCTCTTTACCACGCATAGGTTAAAGCAAAGCATGTGACTAGTTTCTCCCCCTGGGAGGGGCAGTGAAGCCACAGGGCAATAGGTAGTTCTGTATAATCCTCTTACAGGGAACTGAAAGTGTTAGTTGCTCAGTCATGTCTGTGTCTGACTCTTTGCAACCTCATGGACTGTAGCCTTCCAGGCTCCTTTGTCCACGGCATTCTCCGGCAAGAATACTGGAGTGGGTTGCCATTCCCTTCTCTAGGGTATCTTCCTGACCCAGGGATCAAATCTGGGTCTCCTGCACGGTAGGCAGATTCTTTACCTTTTGAGCCTTCCTCTTATAGGGAGGACAACAAATAATTGATGTCAACAATATAATTGACCACACATATTATTCTTAATTGTATGTAATAAGTTTGTGTGTGTGTGTGTGTGTGAAAATTAATATATTAAAGAAGAAAAAGATCTGGAAAGATATAAACCGAAGTATATCTTTTTATCTGTACTTTGTAATTTTTATTTTAAAATTGCCTTATAATTAAAAAGCTTCTTTTTAAGAAAAATGTAAATTTGGTCTCATTTAATACTGTATTTTAAATATGATTCCTTGTTTTACATACTCAGAATTTTTGAGCCGGAAAGGACCAGTTGTCTGTCCTGTTTAATATTTCCTGTCCACTTTACCTCCCAGGTTTATAGATACAGAAACTTTGCAGAAGTGCTTTGTTCCAAGGTCATGTAAACTAGTGGAAGATTCTTCTAGAGCAGGACATTATCTGAATATCAGAAAGCAAAGAAGGCTTGAGAAATAGTTGCTAAGAATCTAGTTTAAAATAGTCTTGTAATTGTTTTAACTCAAGGAATCACTAAAATACTCATAAAAACACCTGAAAGAAGTCCATTCATCCTTCTGTTGACTACCTACTTCTTTATCATCCAGTCCACAACTGGGATTTTAAGTGGTATAGTGAGTGCTTCTAGATTTTAAAGGACATGTATTAGGATATGAAGCGTGAATTGGGATATAAAGGACATATAAATAATTATCAAGGATATTTTTCTCAATTTTGACAACTGAGAGATCCAAGGTAGTAATAATGATAACAGCTAAGATTTATTGGCTACATATAATGGTTAAGCATACTTTGTGCATTTTACATGTATTGTCACTCTCAACAACTTCATAAAGTGGATACTGTTGTTATCTGTAGTTTGTAATTGAGGAAATCAAGGCACAAAGAAGCTATGCAAATTACCAAAGTCTTCTGACCACAGAGCTATAATTTGAACTTGACCAGACTTATTATACTGAGTCTCTAGAAGAAGGCTAAAAGAAGGTTATGTTGTTTTCTAATACCACAGTTCCTTCCTAGATAGGAATTGATTCTAGGTCAAATACGTATATAAGAAAATTACTTATGCTTAAAAACAAGTTAAATCCTGTTAGGTAGTTAGTAAGCACAGGTTAGCAGGTTAAGTGGAAAACAGTGCTTTCTGTACCTTCAGTTTCCTTATTGTTGTGTATTTTAGCTTGCTAGATATAAACTAGATTAAGATCTGGTTTCAAATTCTGGCTTCACTTCCTAGATTTATGACCTTCGGCAGGTGAAAGGTTAGTAAATGGAAACTGCTGTTTCTTGTTGGTTTGGAAAGCCCATGGTGATGGCTACATTTCTTTTATTTTTTCTTGATCAGGTCGATTTATTTAAAAAGAGTCTTCTGTTGATCCCTATTCACCTGGAAGTCCACTGGTCTCTCATTACTGTGACACTCTCTAATCGAATTATTTCATTTTATGATTCCCAAGGCATTCATTTTAAGTTTTGTGTAGAGGTAAGTTAATATACTCCCCCGCTCCTTTTTTCCTATTCGTTTTGTCATTGATCAAATGGTATCTCAGCTCTAGGGTAGAGCAGCAGAAGTCAGTACCACAGGCGATCAGTTTCTGTCATGTCATGTCAAAATGTTGGCAGAGAAACGGACCATAAGAGGCACCTCCAGATGGGAAGAGGCAGCAGCCCAGATCTGGATCCCTCTCTGAGATACCTGCCCTATTTGGATTTCATCAGATTTCTTCTTCAGTCATTCCCTTTAAACTACATTTTGACTATGGATAGAAATCATTTTCTGGGACTTCCCTGGTGGTCCAGCGGTGAAGACTCCATGCTTCCACTGCACGGGGCACAGGTTTGATCCCTTAGGGAACTAAGATCCTGCATGCTGCGAGGTGCAGCCAAAAAACAAACAGAAATCCTTTGCCTTGGTTTCTCCTAGAGCTAAAATTGGTTTGTACCTTCAAAATGACTTCTGTAGAATGAATCACAGCCAAGAGAAATCAGCTGGCAAATTATTAGAGTTCAGCTAATAAGAGTTCAACAAGATGGCAGGATACAAAGCAAGAAAAATCAGTATGTTTCCTGATTTTTCTGCACTAGCAAGAGCTAGTTAGAAAATGTAAACAGATTTCATTTCTAAAAGCAACAAAGAGGTAAATTACCCAGGAATATACCCTAACAGAAAAGGGGACATTCTTTGAGATGAAAACTCTAACGTACATAAAGGAAATCTGAATAGATGGAAAGATAGGCACACTCAATATTAGATTAACTCTCCCTGAACTAATATAAACCAATTTTTGTCCTAATCAGTTTCTCGGAAGGATTTTGAATGAAACCTGATAAACTCATCCTAGAATTTATATTGCAGAATTCATGTCATGAACAGTTAAAATAGTTTTGAAGTAGAAAAAAACTGAAGGTCTACTAGATGTCAAACCATATCACAAAGTTTTAATAATGAAAACTTTTAATTATATTGGTTAGGAGTAGACAAGTAGATTGATGGAACAACATGGAGAATCTAGGAATAACTCATATATATGTGGGAACTTAGTATATGATAAAGTTGAGGAAGGACAGGCTATTTGATGTATGCCTTGGGAAAGTTAGCTATTTGGAAAAGTAAAATACAAATTCTGTTGAATACTGTTCATATATAAGAAAAACAAATTCCAGATGGAATAATGATCTAAATATAAAACATAAAACTATGAAAGTTAAACTAAAATATAGATGTTATGGTCTCAGAATATGAAAAGCCTTCTTATCTAGAACCAAAAAAGCAAGACCATATCATAATTTGAAACTTACATATGTCATAAAGTTAAAAAGGATTGACTTGGAGAAAATGTTACTGACATATATTCACTTTCTAGAATATAAAAAGAACTACAAATGAGTAAAAAAAAAAAAGAAAGATCTAAGAAATGGACAAAGGATAAAATAAGTAATTTTTAGGAAAAATGCCAGCAGCTGTTAGACCCATGGAAAGATGCTCACCAGAAAATGGGAAATGTGTTGCAGTCAGTGGGGTTGCAAAGAGTTGGTCACAACCTAGTGAATGAACAACAAAAAATTAAAATTACCTCAGGGTTCCATTTTTTTGCCTATTATATTAGGAAAAGTTTGATGGTACTAAAGTGGGTGTAAGGAAATAGGCATTCTCGTATTTTCTGGTGGAATGTATAAATTAACACAGCCATTTGGGGAATAACTGCAGCTCTAGTTGCTTCTAAGTGCCTTTTAAGTCAAAAAGATGCATATCCTATTACAAACTAGTTCTGTTTCTTGGTATATACGCCATAAAAGTACTTGTGTATGCACACAAGAATGGGGCACACACCAGGGTGTTCACTGCAGCATTATTGATCATAGTGAAAAATCAAAATGAACTAAACTTTGCTCTACCAACAGAATAGCTAAATAGATACACTGTAATATATTCACAATATTACACAGACCATAGCTGTTAAAGAATATAGTATTGGGTTGGCCAAAAAGTTCGCTTGGATTTTTCCATACCATCTTACAGAAATACTAGACTAACTTTTTGGCCAACCCAACAGATCTTTGTGTCTTAACATGGAAAGATTTACAAGACCTACCAAGTTTGAAAAGGCAAGTTGCAGAATGATACAATATATGGGGGAAAAAAATACGAATATACAGACAGACACTTGTGTATATATACATGTACATATACATTTCTCCTCCACCTTCAGAGGGTTAATTTAATTCATTTAACCTCTGACTTCACCCTTACAAAAAGATAGGCAGAGAAAGATATGCACAAAGAGGTGCAGGACGTCGGAGAAAAGTAGAAACTCCAATACAAATGAGTAAAAATGGGAGAGATTTCAGCATTGGACTTGACTGTATTTAGTATCCAGGATGAGTTTAAATAATATAACTTTCTGGAAACTGAGTGATACTTTTACCTGCAACCCTCATAAATATGGAATATATCTAAGGCTAGAATGTTTAAATTTAGTTTCAGTTATTAATGATTTCTGCCATGGATTCCTTCTCTCTGTTAAGCATTGGCAGTAATTAAGACATTCTTTTTGTTTTGCCAGTATTTCATTTTAAGTTTCAAATTCACCAAGCTGACTTATTCCTGGAAAAGGCTGACCATCTTATTAAAAAGATCTAATTAAAACATATACCAGTGTCCACAGTCTTAAGTGCATACAGTATAGAAGGTCTGAGTCCTTCACTCTATAAAGTGAAAAAGGTCTGAAGTCAAGTTCCAGCTCTAAACTCTTTAATGCATACTCTGCCCAGTGGTGGGGCCACAGCCTCCTCCTTTGCTTCTATCTGCTGTGGGCAGGTTCCATTTTTCACCAACTGATGGAACACAGCATCTGTGTTGTGGTTTCTTTTTAACCAGAATATAAGAAAGTATTTGCTGACTGAAGCCAGAGAAAAAAATAGACCTGAATTTCTTCAGGGTTGGCAGACTGCTGTTACAAAGGTAAGTAAGTGATAAAAAATGAAAACCCAGGCATGTCAAGGGGCTGAAATTATCTAAGGGGTGGGTGTTTTTAAATGCATATGAAGACTGATCATGAAGATAACCAAAGGAGAGTCTGGAGGCTGCAGGGAGGCAGCTCAGAATAAACCTCAGTTCAGTATTCATCATCTGGCTGCCCAGTTTCCCGCTGCTTGCTGGAGCAAGTACATTTAGTCATTTCATCCCTGGGGCAGCTTCTGATGATATAGTTGCTCTACTGAAAAAAAGACATCTGCTTCTTGCCTCATGGCTCTTATTTCCAGATGATTCATATAGACCCAGAGAAATACTGACATGACTATTTTGGATTCACCAAGGGAGCAAGTGCACTGGGCTGCTTTCCAGGCATTTTGGGGAAGGCAAGTGGCTTGAGAGCTTCAGTTCTGAACACAGTCTAGAAGCAGCACTATGTTTAGCCGTAGACAGTAAAGCTGTACATGGGGCAGAGTGGACAGGCCGACCCTCTTAACTCTCACAGATACCAGGGTCTTGCATTTTATGGGGCACTGCTTTGTTGTCCAGGTGTTTTTATATGTATGGTCTCATTTGATCCTTATAATCAGAGGTAGGCAAGTCATTTAGGAGTAAGAAGCATCTCTGACCTTCCCCAAAGTTCATCAAAACCACTGACCATCAGGTCCTTGAACTCAGGTCTATTTGGATCAGTGACACAATGTTAAAGAAGCAGAGTCTTGAAATAAACCTTTAACCCAAACCCAAAGGGACAAGATTGATGCATTTATCCTTGAACTGAATGCTAACTTTTAAACTTAGGGTTCACGTTTTAAATACCCTAGTTTATTAGTTGAAACCAGAATTGCTCTTGTGAATATTCTGAACTTACCCAACAGTATATCCAGGTATTCCCCTAAATTTAATCAGGATCTTTCAACACTGAAGACAGAATATAGTAACCAGTTCTTTGGAAAACATTCTGTTTACCTTTACAGTGTCTTTAAAAGAACAGGAGAGTTGTGAAATGCGAGATGAAGAGTGAAGACTGCCAAGCAGCATTTAGTACTAAGGATTCAGAGTCCAGGTCTGCGTTCTCTGAGTCACAGTTCCATTTTGATTCCATTGTCAGTGAACTGACAGCAAAACTGATTATCCATGGAAGTTTTAAAATAGGATTTTTGACTTCCCATTTCTCATGTTTAGGCAAATGTTCTATAAGTTACTGATTGATAGCTCTTTCCATGCGACCAGGTGCCTCCATAAACTCAAACACTTTGTAAACCAGAGGTATATACCAGCTGTCTTGGATACAAGTTTCCTGCAGCTTTTCTTATCTGACAGGGAACACTTGATTTTATTTTAATAATTGTTTTGTTTTTCCCCTTAGTGTATTCCACAACAGAAAAACGATAGTGACTGTGGAGTATTTGTGCTCCAGGTAAAGAATTTTTTTTTTTTTTTTTGTATTTACAATTTATAAATTTGTTGGGTTTAGAGAAGGCTGATGTGTGCATGGTCCTAGGTACAGGTTACAGAACACTTTTCCTCCCAAACCTGTCATTGAAAAGCAGTAGTTCTTGCCTTTTCATATATTATCATTAGGAAGAACCACCTTCTAAGGCTGAGGATAAGTAATTGGTATCACCCGTGTATTATCAGAGGTTATTGGCCAGTCACATTAGAGACTGACCTGAATTGGTCCTGTCATACACTCTTGGCATTTGTAGAAATAACTATATTTTTTTAACCACTGACAAGTAGTCTTTTACCAGAGTAAAAACTAACTATAAGGGCCACGTTCAGACACTGCGCTTTCTCATGCTGCAGGTTCCCTTAGGTTTCAAAGAGCTATTGAAAAAGTTATTATATTTATGAAGCAAATCATAGTTTATAATCCATGATTTAGATTTCCAAAGATCTTGGAAGATGGGCTTGCTCGTATGACTCATGAATGTCTAGGGTTTGTAAACAAACTCAGGTTCTCACTTAAAGGCCATATTAGGTTTGACTGCATTCTCAGCAGGTTTCCCCCTGAGAATTGGAGCCCCTTTGGCAGTTTTGCTTTTCACAGTATTGAATGGGGAGGGAAGGAGTATCCCAAGCCATATACTTACCTGAAAATTTGACTGTAATTTGGAGGTAACTTTTTTTTTGGAGGTAAATGTTTTGAAACAGTATGTTTTACAAGTCTAAACCAATTTTAACACTTGCCTTAGACCCTATTCTGTTAAGTCTGCATCTAGTAAAATGGTGCGTTGGGCTGATACGTAACTCCACATGCCACTTAAGTGTTTCTGGGACCTTTCCAGTACTGCAAGTGCCTCGCCTTAGAGCAGCCTTTCCAGTTTTCCCAAGAAGACATGCCCCGAGTGCGAAAGAGGATTTACAAGGAGCTGTGTGAGTGCCGGCTCATGGACTGAATCAGCAGGGACTCTGGGAAGTCTGACCAAGTTGGAGCAGGTGGTTTGTTACTTGAATCTCCAAACACTTATTTGAATTTTTACAGGTATTTCAGATCAGTGGTGTTGGGCCACTATTGTTACCTCAAGTTTATTTTCTGCCCTTAACTCATTTCTCTAGTGACCATGTACTATTTTTTAATGTTCAGTTTGGTTTCATTTTTAATTTTATGGATTCTGTGTGTGTCCCCCCCATATTTAATATTTATTATCCAAACGCATGCATATAGACAGAGCATGCAGTGCAGAGTATTAAAAAAAAAAAAAAAGCCTAGTAGATTTGGTGCAGCTTTTGAAACTTAGTTAGACGTGAACTGAATACAGGTTTAAATTTTAATTCCAGAACCTAAAAATGCAGGATGTTTTTGATGGAACATAACTCTGAGAGTAGTAGATGTTCCCTGGGGCATAAGGGGTAGCTAGGAGGGGTTTTGACAGTCAGTCCTCTGTTTTATTTTTACCAGCAGCACCTTTCACTGACTTCTCTCTTCAGTGAGTCCCATTCCTTTTAAAAGATAAAAAGGAAGTGGCCATACACTGACTGGTATGTTCTATTTATGGTGGCACACTTGTAAGCACAGTGCCTGCCTTGCGAAGAGTTAAGATATGAGAAAACGAAAGTGACCTTGAGGGTCCAGTTATCTCCACAAATGAGATTTCAGCCTTGGCTTTAAGATTTATAATAAATGCTTTAATCTTATAAAAAGCTTTTGCTGGAACATTGAACTCCTTGGATTCTTCTGGTTTTGACCCATTAAAATTTAGTATCTGTCAATCTAGTGGTGGAACAAATGAGAATCCAGCCCAAGAGTAACTTACAAGTTGTCACTTCCCCTGTATTGTTTCCCACGTGGAAGAAATCAAGATTTGCCAAATACCTATTTCAAGGGTATTTAAAATATAAACATTCAAAACCAAAGACTAATTTTAGGTCTTTTGGACGTGGCTGGGGAAGAGAGAACAGAAAAAGTAATAAGGGAGACTTGATACTGTGGGGGTTACAGCAAATGTTATGAGTCTTTCCCCTCATTTCTTCTATGATCTCAGCAACAAATGCAGGGCTCATCTGTCTCTGCTTGACCATCCCTGAGACTCCAGCACAGGAGTCCCTTTTTTTTTTTTTGCTTCCATGAACCTCATCTAAAAAGCAGAAGTGGCCCTGTCCTGACCCTTTGCTGCATTAGGATTAAAGTCATGGATCTTGCATCTTTAACAGAGTTTTGTGATAACTGAAAAGGAAGAATAAGCAAATGACAAAAGATACTTGGGTTAATGCCTCCTTAGGTGTGCGGAAGGTAGGGCTGACTGCCAGCAGTTGAGGGCGGAGTCAGAACATGTTTAGTGCAGGGTTCCCTATCCCCAGACATTCCAAGCACCAAAACCAGTGTTTACATTATAAATAGGCCAGCACTTTCCTACTCCCTCAGACTCAAAACTCCTTAGTATAAAACCAGGTCAGTATTTCTTCTTGTGCTTCATATCATTAGAAAGATTGAGATTAGAGGCACTTTGTGCTGCTACAGGTCGGGCTGCATCCACATTGGAAAGGTGGCAAAATGGGTTGGACGTTTTCTTGAGGTTTTCAGGCATAATTATGCAAGTGAGATTTTTCAAATCTGTATGCCAGATGTTTGCTTTTTTTTTTTTTTTTTTGTAATTAGTAAGTAGGCTGTTTAAAATGTCTTATACTTTAGAGCACCATAGTTCATATCTCATTGACAGAACCAGGCATGCGAGAGTTGTGTTCTGAAAAAAAAAACAAAACACCTTAATGCCCCAAGCTTGAGTTGTCATTTCTTTCAGTCTGAGAAATGGTCCTCTTAGCAGTGAGGCAGAGAGAACCTATAGTGAACTGTCCCAAGTCACGGGTCTGATTCATGTCCAGCTTAATAGGGCACCTTGAGCTATACTGTCCAGCATGCTTTCGCTTAAATGTCAAATATTTTAAGTCTGGCTAAAATGTTTCTGTTATTCATAAGAAGCTTGTTTCAGTACACACAGTTGCTTCCCACTTGCCCTTCCCACCCCTAGTCTTGTGGTTAGGTATAAACCTCTATTTAGCCTAAGTCCTCCATTAGGATGGCCTTTTTTCCTGATGTTTGCAATAATGGTTTCCTTGCAACAGAAATTTCTGAAATATAGTCTGGGCTGTTGGTAGAAGAGACAGGCATTGTTTTGTTTTACTCTCACTAGCTTGGCGCTGAATTGTCTAGGTGCCCACAAGGTGGGCAGACCTTATGCTTTGGGGGTTGAGGGCAGGCCTTACACAAACTAAAAGCTGCTTATGATGTGCCTTCAACAAGCTGCTCAGTCCTCTCCATCAGCAAACTTACCAGTCTGTAGTTGCTTTTATCCTTTTGTAAAATCTATAGCAATGAATGTAGATTTAGTTCAACTTTTAGCTCTCTCAAACTAAATGGCTCAGACGGTAAAGCGTCTGTCTGCAATGCAGGAGACCCGGGTTCGGGTTCGATTCCTGGGTTGGGAAGATCCCCTGGAGAAGGAAACGTCAGCCCACTCCAGTACTCTTGCCTGGAAAATCCCATGGACGGAGAAGGCTGGTCAGCTACAGTCCATGGGATCGCAAAGAGTCGGACACGACTGAGCGACTTCACTTTCATTTTTAGTGAAAAGAGACCCAATCTTAAGAAAGGGAGAAGCAGCAGCTGCTTGCTGCCAGCAGTCCCCAAATCTTTTTTTGGGCTTTGCATTTTATTTTATATGTATCATTGAATATAATTAACACTGGTCACCTTGAATTCATAGTTGGAACAAAGGAACAGACCTGAGACATCGCCAGCAGTAGCCTAAGTAGAGCTGCTCCCTTTCTCTGCAGTTTGTGGTTTACTACTTCCTGGATTAGAAGGAATAACTGGGAGCTCTGCATGGATCAGACCCTTTAGGCAAGAACCAGTGTGTTAATAGTGTGAATTAGATATACTGACTACCTGCTCTGCTGAATTGTTATGAAACTGAACTAATAAGCAGTTATAAAACACATACTTTGTTATGTCCTAGGCTCTGCCTCCTGGCCTGTAGATAATTTAAGAAGACCTAGGGAATACCATCAGACAGGCTAATTGTATTTGGCTGTTAACAAAAGCAGATCTAGACAAGCTGTCCACTTAAATGGTACCTTTTGGTCAGAAAAAAATTTATTTAAAGATTATGATCATGTAAAATTACTCAAACCTTCTAGCAAACATATTTTTTGAAAAATAAACTAAATGCCTTTATAAATGTGTGTTCTCTTGTGTTGGGTAACATGTACTGTTTTGGTGAGTAGTAATTTTTCCCAGTGGCATTCCAGTCATGACAAGGCTTACCTGCATAGGCTCTAAGCAGCTCACTGTCCAGTAGTAGCACTTTCTACAGTAAGGGGAATGTTCTGTATTTGCATCCACTACAACAGCCATACCACAGGTGTTGAGCATCTGAAATGTGGCTAATCTGACTGAGGAACAGTTTTAATTAGCTGCGTGTAGCAAGAGACTACCATATTAGTATCAAAATGGATATGCAAATTCTACACACTATCCAGATTCTCCCCCAAAATGTATTAATATTCCAGGGTAAGAGGGTTTCAATGTCTCTTGGTGAGGAAAAACACAGTAAGTTGGTCCAATTTTATTGAAATCTGTTATAGAAGACAATTCAAATATGAAATATTATCTGGTTTTAAGGCCTATCTGAATCATGTTTTACTGAAAAATAATATAAAATACATTAATTCAAACTACTGTAAAAAAGACTTTATGTCCTCATTAAATTACTTGCATGTTTTCCTAAATACTTACAACTAATGTTTAGAGATATCCAAATAGCCAATTTAAATTTGAGAAAACACACACTGTAACATGAAGGCTGTTCACACTGAGCTACTCCAGCCCCAACTTCACAAACTCCTGGAAATTAGGAGATACTTTGTTGCTAGATGAAAAAAATCTCACTTAGGTCAGGGAGAATTATACTAGACCAGCAGTTTAAAATGAGCAAGAATTCATGTAACATTACAGAAATCATCTCTTGCCTTACAAATGCAAAATAAATCCTCTAGACTCCCTTCTGAGAGTTGTAGAGACCATCGGCTGACTGTCCAGCCTCTGAAACATAGCACAATTGGAGAAAAAACAAGACAGACTTCAATATAAGAACTGGCCAAAACATTTCCCAAGGGAAGCATTTCTGATTTTGTTAAGCCATTCTCTCAATCTGTAAGCTCTTTAAAAAAAACAAACACCAAAAAACACTCCATTCCCAAGATCAGTCTGAAAATGAAAAAAATAGATCTAAAGATGCTCACATCTCACATTTTGAAAAATGTGTTTAGTAAATACCCTTCAATACCTGTCCCTTATTTCCTGATATACAAAGCATGTAAAGCAGGTGGTGTTCCCTGGGACTGTCTAAAGCTTACTTTTATACCAACTGTTGAGGAATTTCCATTAAGTTTTGCCTTTACAGATTAAATATCAACACAGAAAAAAAAAAACAAAACACTTCAGTTATCAAGCATCTGTTCCCCTAATTTAGAGCAAAGCTACATAACATAGCAAAAGTCCACTTATTAAACTTTATCTTATGAAAACTTAAAATTTTTAAAATAGTAATTCCAGGTCCCAAGGTAGACCATGAACCTACTTAGATGCAAACATGGTAGACACTTAAAAATTTTTTTCCAGTCTTCTAAAAGAAGTGTGTTTTTGGCTGACAGATCAACATTATACATGAAGTCTGTTGCTAAGGAACACAATTTTTGACCTAGTAACAGAAATCATTTTGGTAATCTGACACAAAACCAAGATTCTAATATTTAATTCTACAGAATTAAAGGCATTCTTTTGGATTCTGTTCTTTAATAATTTTTAAGAGGAAAACCATGACAAGGCTTCCAGCTCGGTAGAAACATTGATTAAAGCTTGGTTTAAGAAAAAAAAAAAAGGCAGGTTTGCAGACCTTGGGTAACACCCGTGAAATTCAACAGGCCAAACGAGTGGGCTTTCATGATGGGGCTCTCAACCACTCACTGGTTTTGGGCCAGTTTTCCATAGCCACCTCTTCCAGCATCATAGTCCTGACGGTATTCATCTCGTACCTTAATTGAAAAGAACATGTTACAGTACAGAGATTAGTGTAATAAACATGCCTTCCAAAATATGTCAGACAAATAACTAAGCCTTGTCAGATGTCACTTTCATGATGGGGCTCTCAACCACTCACTGGTTTTGGGCCAGTTTTCCATAGCCACCTCTTCCAGCATCATAGTCCTGACGGTATTCATCTCGTACCTTAATTGAAAAGAACATGTTACAGTACAGAGATTAGTGTAATAAACATGCCTTCCAAAATATGTCAGACAAATAACTAAGCCTTGTCAGATGTCATAATGTAAACATTGTAACATGATTTTGAGCAACTGATGATAAAGTTCGACTACCCTGCAAAATTATTTTAATACTTTTTTTTAAAAAACCAAACATCAGGCTTACACTCAGCATTCAAAGATAGCACATTACAAAGAATATTTAAACTATACTGAAATAAAAATGGAAAAGTTGTTTTAGTACCTTCTGCTTTGCTCAACATTCCTGCAGAATTATTCAGCCCCTTGCAGAAGTCCAGTAATGGTTGCAAAGATATACTATTTAATGGCATTTTAAAATATTAATAATTTATCAACCTCAATGGGTAGATTCACTTCAAGCCAAGGTTATAGGCACAGTTATTTTGAGAAGTGAAGAAGTGAAGTCGCTCAGTCATGTCTGACTCTTTGCGACCCCATGGACTGTAGCCTACCAGGCTCCTCTGTCCATGGGATTTTCCAGGCAATAGTCCTGGAGTGGATTGCCATTTCCTTCTCCAAGGGATCTTCCCGACCCAGGGATCGAACCCCGGTCTCCTGCATTGTAGACAGACGCTTTACCGTCTGAGCCACCAGGGAAGAGCAAATACAAATTGACAAAACACTTATCGTTTAGGACTGGAACCCCAGGCAAAGGCTGAGCACAGAAACCCTCCCTGCGTACCTGGCCCCCAGAACGCCCACGGCCATACTGCCTGCCCTCCTTAAAGCCTGCATCCCAGTCTGTGCGAATGATCCGGTCATCCAGACGAGTTCCATTTATATACCGCATGGCATTTTCTGCATCTGCTCTTGAATAGTATCTTAATTATTAAGATTATTAAGGAATTAACATTTCTCCAGACATTTTTGTAAACAGAGAAAGAAACATCTAAATAAAGCTGAGTTAACGAGTACAAAAACTAATCCAACCAGATGGAGATCAAAGACATAATTTGGCTTTATAGGCCTGTTGTGGTTGGTCCAGAAGCAGTCAAAAATGATATCTCATCCTCAGCTACACTGATTTTTTTTTAATAATCCTGTTAAATACCCAATCCCACTGTCTCCATATTTTCTTTTGCAAAATACAGATATGTTCTGTGCAGGTTTAAACCACAAACTGTTATCCAAGGAAACAACAGCATCTTTCGGTTCCCTGAATATGAAGCTGTACATTCAAGAACAACCTTAAAAAGAGGTCACTGCAAAAGACCTGCCATCACATTTCATTTAGAAGGAAACACTCAAAAAGTATCACTCAAGTCAGTAGTTCTAAACCAGATCTACTAAATCTATTTTTGGGATCCTATTAAAAACTATATGCAAGTAATTATATCTGAATCTAGGAAATACTGAACTGGACCTTTCCCCTTGTCTGTAATTACAGGGGTAGGGAAACACTTGCTAAAATTCCAGTGTCTACACAATGCCTAGCACACATGGGCATTCAATAATTCTTTGTTGAATGAAATGAATGCTAAAGGGCAAGTGGGAGGGGGGGTGAGGAATACTGACAATGAAAGGTAGCCTTTCTTTTGGGTATTTGTCATCTTGATTATTGATCTTTGACCTTCAAGGCAAATGCAAAAACATTCCAGTTCTTAAACACTGATTAGTATCTAATATTTTCTTTGTCTTTTTTGTCCCCTGTGAATTATTTTACACTCTTGGCACCAAAGGTGAAAGCAAAACCTGGGCACTCGTCCCTTGTGTCTGAAGGAGTAAAAGAAGCTTGCAGAGCCCAGAAATCAGACAGCAAAGTCAGAAGTGGGGAATAGGTTCAAACGTGGGGCTTCTGATTCAACCTGATAGTAAGCACATTTTGTCTTCTTTCCTTCTCAGGGCCTCCATTAGACAACAAGAAAGAAACATATACCCAAAGAGTAGAAGAGGCCATCAGCAGATGAGAGATGCACAAGCTAGAGATTAATAATGGGTGAAACAAAGTCACAGTAGGAAATACTCCTGAAAGGCTTAAAGGAGACAGTAAACCCAGGAAGCTCTTAATTCCAAGTTGATTCCGTAGTAAGGTTGCAAATAGGGTTTAATTAAAGGTCTCTATGTGGGAAGAAGACCTGTTAGCAGGAACACATTTAATTCCAGGCAAATAAAAAAGATAGGGCTGTGAACTAACTAAGTGGAGGAACTATGGCACTGTCTTTAACATCAGCAAGCTAAAATCTTTTTTCATTCTAGCATTTAAGAAACCCACGTCCCGAAGGCAAGGCAACAACTTAGGAAGCTCTGCCTAGATCCACAGTCAGCCTTTTCCCCCAGAAACCAAGGGATCACCAGAAATTTAAGGAAATTTTACAGCATAAATACAATGGAAAGAAACAATTCAAGGCACAGAAAATTCAAATGACATGGTGGACTAGGTCTGGAAAAATTCTCAAAATGACCAAAAAAGAAAATAACAGTTAAAAAAACAAAATATGAAAGGGTAAATCAGGTGGTCAAATGTATGGAGAGCTTCCAGGGAGAGAATGGTCACAAGTAAATATGGTTACGACATGTACAGCATCAAGCTATATGCATCTACATAATACTATGTAGCTGTTATCAAAAGAGGTAAGCTACATGTGCTAACATGGAACAATCTCTAAAGTAGGTGAAAAAAAGCGCACACAATATGCTACCACACATACATAGAATTACTTCTGGAAAGACACCAATGAGATTGATAGCTAATGTCTCTGAATTTAGAATGATAATGGGGCTTTTATTTTTCAATACACTCTTTGGATTTTCTAAAGTACCATAAGCATATACATTTTTAAAGATTTACTTAACCAACTATGAAAAAAGAATGGATTTCAGAACAGAATGTATATGTTACTAGCTTTCCCAGTGTAAACAGTATAGACACATTGGACAGAAGGCAGGAGTGGATGAAGAAAGAAGAGGAAGAGGTAAGTGCAGCGATCCTAATCAACAAGTGTTCTCACTCATCTTTCAAAACAGGCATCAGCCGCTCTCGGCCCCACCTTCGGGCAACAGCTGCTCGAGACACACAGGAAGGATACTCCACAAAGCAGAACCCACATGCTGTCTTCTTCATTTTATCCAGGCCCATGATGATTTTCTTTATGTCACCACTTTTGCTGAAGAGCTCATAGATTTGTTCTTCTGTTGTATAAAAGGAAAGATTTCCAACGTACAATGTACAGCTTTTCTTCAGTAATTTTTCCTGTTCTTCATTGTCACCCTAGAATTTCCGAGATAGGGAGCAAAGTGGGGGGGGGGGGAGGCACAAAACAATATGAAGGGTATGCTCCAAGTTACATTTTTTTAGAAGTATGAATTTAACATGGATACCATACAGAAGCAACAGGTAATATGTCCACTTCTAGGAAGACTCAAAGGACTGCACGTCAGGTTTCTGTATATGGTCTCATTTATCATCATCAATCTACCTGAGGGAAGATGGTTAAGTAACTTGTCCAAGATCATGCAGCTAATCAGTAGTTGCAGTTGGAACCCAAGCCCAGTCTTATCCCTAATCCCCTATTTCCTTAAAAAGCTCACAGGACAAGAGTCATTCTACAATAAAAATAGGTTTTTCAGGACTTTGGAATGAGACACTAAACAAGTTTATTACTGCAGTTACTGACTTGTTAAAATTATGGTCAAGAAGCATTTTCCTCTTTTTTTCTCACATGTTTAAGTCATGTCCCAACAAATAGCTTACAGTTTAAGACAACTAGTGTTAGTACTTATTGAAGGTATGACATAATGTAGATACCATTCAGGAAATACTGTAGAAATTCTATAAGACAGTATCTTACAGTAGTCTAAATAAAGCTATAGGCTTTAGACTGCAGATAGACAACAGGAAAAGTTCAGTCCTTTCACTATTGTAATCTTGCAGGATGCTTGAAATTCAACATGGCTATGATGTGGTACTTTCTAAAGTGAGCTATAGATGTGTAAACTAATGTCTGTGCATGTGTTTATTCGTTCAGTCATGTCCAGCTCCTTTTGACCCCATGGACTGCAGCTCACCAGGCTCCTCTGTCCATGGGATTCTCCAGAGGAGAATACTGGAGTGGGTTGCCATGCCCTCCTCCAGCATATCTTCCCAACCCAGGGATTAAACACTGGTCCCCTGTATTGCAGACAGATTCTTTACCAGCTGAGCTACCAGGGAAGCCCATAATTATGCCTGGTATATAGTAAACATTTAAAAAACTAAATGTTGAATAAATCAGATCTTTCTCAATTTTGCCTCAAATTTGTTTTCCCACTCTACAAACACATTTTAGACTTTCTCCACACCCACCCTCTTCTATACCTGATCCCTCCTTTCTCAGTCTTCTGAATCTTCAACAGCCCCTCCCTTTCTTGTGCTGGATTAAGATTATTTACCTCCATTGTAAATCCCTACATTTACAGTTTACAATCCCATAATCTCTAGAGGATTACGAACTCTTAGGATATGGAAAACTGTCTTCCCTCTCTACGGTTTAGCAGACCTTCCACAGCACTCAATACAAATTTACTAAATAACCAATAGTTAATGAGTGTCACCTTCACTCCATCCCTGTCTTTGCTGACACTGAGAAACCACTTTGAATATCTGCAGCCTCGGCCATTTCACAGAATCTGCTATGACATGGGTCAAAAGAAAATTTCCCTCTTCGGAAACCCAGCAGTTCTCCGATTTTGACATCCAGACCCTTAACACGTTGGTTCCCCTCCTCCTCACACCGAGGGCTCCCTAAAGGTGGAGACAGGGCTCAACTTTGTCTGCCACCAGGTACAAATCTTTTTTAGGGCCGTTTTACTAGCCTATAGAAAAGGGAAACGCCAAACACAGTTTGGTAGATGTAACTTAAAAGTCCCGGTATCTGGATCAGGACGGCGCTTCCACATACTGCACGTGTCAAAAAGATACCCTTTTCTGATACTTGCAGCAAAATCACAAAGTCACTTTCCCGCGACACCGTTCGTGAAAACGCAAGCCACCACTACTCCTGCCGACCATCTGCAATGGCTCGGAAAGACAGAGCATCTGCTAGGGAATGTGAAAGCCTGCCTCAAATTCCCTTCCTACGAGAGAAGGGGATCTGATGATACCCAAACGCCCTTTCAGCATCATTCCCCAACAGGCACCCAGGCTTCCCTTCGCATTTCGGGATACCAGAGAATGGGAGATGACACAATGAGACGAGCAAACCGAGTCTCAGCGTTCTGGCCCGAGGCTCTCCTTTCTCGCGACCCGGCTTCCCTCACCCGGAAGTGCTGGTCCCGGTACTGGCTCAGCTCGACGTAGGAGTCGCTGCGCAGCGCCTTCAGGAGGCCACCCGACATAGTGCAGAGAAGTGGCACAGGACACCGCCACTCAAGAGTACAACGAGGCCGCCCCAGCAGTGGCGGAACCGGAAACACGCAGATACGGCTGCGGAAAGTCGAAATCCCGTGCTCCAATCCCAGGGCGGCAGTGTCGTCACCGGGCGGCGCCGGCGCAGACACGGCCGGTAGTCAGGTGTCGCCGATCAGAAGCGAGAGCGGCGTGCTTCGGGTTCCGGGCCGCTCCGAGGATGGTTCTGCGGCGGCTGCTGGCCGCCCTCCTGCACAGCCCGCAGCTGGTGGAGCGCCTCTCAGAGTCTCGGCCCATGCGGCGTGCGGCACAGCTCACCGCCTTTGCGCTGCTGCAGGCCCAACTACGCGGCCAGGACGCCGCCCGGCGCCTGCGAGCCATCGCGGCTGGGCCCGCTGGGTCCCTGGGCCGCCGCGCTGCCCGTTTCAGAGACACCTTCACTCAGGAGCTACGCCGGGGCCTCCGGGAACGGCCGCGGCCACCACCAGGTAGCCAGAAAGGCCCAGGAGCAAACCCCTAAACCCAGGCCGGGCCAGGTCGAGGTCGCCTGCTTCCCCTCTGGGCTGGACACCGGCCTCGGCGCTAAGGAGTCATCCCTGACGATACGCACAGCCTAGAATCCTGACTCAAGTTGTTTGCCTACATACGTCCCACTCATCAGCGAGCCCGGGCCAAACTTGACACCCCCAGGGAAGCTGTGATCAGAGAGGACACAGCGAAGGAAGAAACTCCCTGAAGCCTGACAGAAATAAATAGGCTTGGCCCTGATTTACCTGGACCTAAGTACAACCGGCGAGAGGTTTAACCTCAGCAAATGGGACTAAAACTAGTGATCGATGCTGCTGCCGCTGCACTGATGTAGCAAGTCGCTACTTCCAGGGGAGATCCTGGAAGGAAAGACAATCCTGCAACTGCCAAAAATCCTCTGATTAAATGTGTGAGCTGAGTAATGGGTATTGTTACAGGACAAGGTTCTTTTGCCCCGTGCGCAGCAAGCCAAATGCGGAGACGCAAAGGTTTCCAGCGAAGAGGACTTGCTGGCAAGGCAGCCAGGAGAGGAGAACTAGTCTCAGATCTGGTCTTCTTCAAGGCAAAGGGGTTGGGGTATTTACGGGATAAAGCAGCAGCAAGGCGGCGGGAGGTGTGGGGAAAGATGATTGGAGAAAGGTGTGGTAATTGTAGTTCTGCACAGGTGTAACTATGCCACATGCATCTGCAGCTTGAAAAATGGAGGTTCTTAGCACCATCTGAGGGTAGAGTTTTCTGCTCTCTGATGTCAAAAGGTCAGGAGCATGCCCAGTTGGACGGTTGGCGGTTCTATCCAGTCTTAACCAACCCACCTTAAACTAGACACAGCTGACTCCAAGAACCTGGAAAGCAACTCACCATCAAACATAGCTAGGCTTGGTGCTGCTTCCAGGCTGAGGGAGTCATAAGATGACTTTGACTAGTGAAGGCAGATGAGATGGGTCCACCCATGCCTTCAGTATGAACCTGGTGCTTATCTGGGAAGGTGGATTAGGATTCCTGGACCGTAGGAATTACACAGTCCTACAGTATAATAATAATGTATATTATTATACATTATAATACTAGTTAACACATACTGAATATTTCCTCTGTTCTGGGCATTCCTTAATGCACTGTTATCTCCTTACAACCACTTTCACATGAGGAAGTGTAACGCTATTTCTTAACTCATTTTCTGCTGCCGCCACCACCATCACCACTGGGTATCAAGACAACTGTCTACCATGGAACAAGCCACCTGAATTCCTTGTCCCTATTTTAGAGGGTCTGGGATACACTCTATGCTGCAGCGAACAGACCCACAATTAGGCAATCCATGTATGCACTGATCATCTCTAATCAGGCTACAGAGTTAATCATGCAATCTAGAAAGCTCAAAGCAGGAGAAACAAATTTATGTTCTGATTTTGTGGGAGTCACAGAGGGAGCTGGATAGCATGGAGACCTACCCTGGGGGTGAGGCAGCAAGCAGCTTGTCCTCCACTTTCCTGGTGGTCAGAGATCTGACGACGTTCTACCCTCCAGCCTTCCCATCAGAGGTGCCAGCCTTCCCATCAGAGGTGCTTCTAGTCAGTCCTCTCTGAGGCCAGTGTCCCACTCTCCTAATGACAAAGTTTTAGTTTGGCACCCTGCCCTCCTGTACTCCATCTCCCAGACCAGAGGCAACTCACTGAATTCTCCTTTGAGCTTGATAATAAGGAGCCCAAGGAGCTTGTTCATTCTGCCTTGATTGCCTCGTTGGTCTTAGTCCCACTCATTTGTCTCTGGATCTGGATATCAGAGCAGCACAATGTTAGCAGTCCCCAACCCAACCCCTTACCTTCAACATAAGCAGCCTTCAAGCACACTCACAGTTGGGTCTTTTTCTAGATTGGCAGAAACAAAAAGGGAAACTGCAGGAAGCAATGAAGCTTTTAGCAAGCTGGTCATTTGGTAAGGAAGGAAAGGGAAAAAAAATGAAGGCAGATGTTTTATATTTTGTGGTAGTGTGTGGGAACTAAATTCCCTCCGTTTGTAGGAGTCTGGAAGCAGAGCAAGAAAATGGTCCTTTCTTCTCCAGCTAGAGGTGACTCAGATGCCTCCTGGCTTTGGAAGCCTCCAGTGTAATCTGGCTTGTCATCCCACCACTTACCCTACTACTAAAACAGACCAAATTCGTCCTACCACCCCCAGTGGCAACAATCTCCCAACATGCCTTTCAAGCGCTGCTAAACTTTGCCAGAATGTGAAGCCAGGAAGCAACTCACTCTTCTATCCTGCAGGGCAATTTCAAATCACCCCTTAATGCCACACAAATCTATATACCAACACTTCACAAACAAATTGTTAGCACTCAGGCCACTACGATCTACATGGACTGCTACACCAATAGCTCCTCTAGGGAATTCTGAGTTTGTGAACCTACCTGGCGAAGGAGAGAAACAAGTCCCAAGAATCCCAGAGGAATCTGGGACCTTAGAATCTGAGCTATCTCCAGGCGACACTTGGCTTTTATCTGTTAGGCAAAAAAAAACTAGCTGCAAAGTAAGTAAGTGCTTACAGGTGCCCAAGATGATGCTAAGCACTACAGGTAGGAAAAGAAACCGAAAGTTAGTAACAAACCACAGAACATGAAGCTATCATGAACAGGCCCTATCATTTTAGAGGGAACTATTGGGTAGTGTGCTACCATTAGCTTAGGCAGGCTCAGAAGAGGGGTCCTTGGCATCTCCCAAGTTCAGTAACATCATTTTAGTAGTTTAAAATCAGCCCTGGTGAGAGTATATACAACACAGAAGTTGGCAAACACCAGAAATAAGGGCTATTTTGCCCCTAGAGAATGGGTTGCTAAACATTTACCAGCATGCCACTGATCCTCTCTGTCAGGGCTGGAGTCCTGAGGCAGATGTGGCTGGGGACCCCAGCAGCAGCCTGTGGGAAGTGGAGCTTCAAGATGACCCAGGGCTCTAGCTGGCGGAAGGTGCTCCTCCAGCCTACTGCTTGCAGAGGGCTAGTTACCTCTGGTTCTCCAGAGATGGCAGGGTTGTGAGGAGGGAGAATGAGGACAGGCTGAGTGCCACAGCTGCTTACAATCCCAGTGGACTGGGCAGGGATGCCCTATGTTGCAGGGGGCGGCATGCCCAGGTGTGATGGCTTCCACCAACACAGCAGGTATGGGTTTGGCATGGGGTTTGCTCTTGAGCCTGTGAAGGGGCTTCAGACAGAGGCTTTGAACATGGAGAATGAACAGACCACATTTAAGGTTTTGTGGCCAAGTGCCACCAGAACCCAGCCTTCTGTCTCCATTCCCATGGGGCTGAACATCTGGGAGAACATCTGGGAGATGCAGGGACTTCCCTGGTGGTGCAGTGCTTAAGAATCTGCTCTGCAGTGTAGGGGACACAGGTTCAATCCTTGGTCAGGGAACTAAGATCCCACATGCCTCAAAACAACTAAGCCCACACACCGCAACTACTGAGCCCACGCTCTGGAGCCCGTGAGCCACAGCTAGAGTCTTGTGCACTGCCACGAAGTTCCCACGTGACGTGACAAAGATCCTGCATGCCACAGCTAAGCCCCAGCACAGTCAAATAAGTATTAGTGAGATGCAGAAATTTTCCACTTCTCTCAGGGACAGGAGGAGAGTGGATAGGAGAAAAATTCCAGAACTACTTGTTTTGGTAATAACCAAGCATTGAGACAGATACCAAAGTGCCTTTAAATACACCAATCCACTTCTATGCTTACAGAGCTTTGGGAAGGAACTTGTACTGTAGACCCAGGAACAACACAGTGTTAGCTGGCAGACACCGCAAAGACCATTGTGCAGGCTGGAAAACAGGCTGGGTGAGGGGAAGGGGCTGAGAGCACGTAGCCATCGTGGAGACCAGGGACTCGAACTAGGCCTCCTGAATCTGAGCTACCTTCTTTTGAATATCACTACACTGCCTCCTTCCAGGTATCTAGGAGGCCAAAGGGTTGTCATGACAGCAAGAGATAAGGCATCCTGGAAGCTTTAGGGGAAGTCATTCAGGAATGTCATTAGGAGGTTGCTGTCTCCTTTCACAATCAGGTGCGATTTATTTGTTTAAAACATCACAGTGACTGGAAGGAATAGGGCAGGAATAGACATTTGGCGTCACTGATTACATTGGGTTCTTTGGGGACCTTGGCATCAGGACCATGACTGATCAGATCTTTGGTTTTTGAGGGGAAGTGGATGACAATTTACCCAGCAGGTGGAACAGTCAAAGGCTGTGCACAGGGGAGGCAGTGGTAGGGATTCTGGAAGGGAAAGGAAAGGAAGAGAATCAGGCTCTGTCCCAGCTCCCCCAACACTTAGAGGTGGAAAGGGGCCCTCACTTAGGGCTGAGTCTTGGGCAGTGGCTTCTGTGTCATATTGTCAGGCTTCTCCCCCAGCTCTAGGATATGAAGGCTGAGATGGTCCCTCCAAGCCTTGCTCAGCAGGGAGGACAGGGCTGGAGGGTCCTCCAGGGTCAGGTGGGGAAAAATGAGCTTCTCACTCCTCAGTGGGAAGCGGCACTTGCTCACGGCCAGCCTGGTGGTGCCAGGGGTCACCACAAACAGGCGGCAGAGCCACGGCCCCCCGGCCACTTGGCAGGCTGGGTGTCTGGTGAAGTTGCTCAGGGCTTGGCACAGGACCCGGTCCTCAGCCCCGCCCATGTCCACCACGTCCACTGGCAAGCCCCAGCCCGGGAGGTGCAGGAGGTGCCGGAGGTGCCGGGGGGGCATGTAGGTGTGGGTGAAGACGAGTGTGAAGTGGGTGGGCACACGCAGGGCCTCAGGGGCATGAACCACCCGCTCCAGGTGCCCCAGGCCGGGCACAAGGCCCCCCTGGTGCAGACAGCCAAAGAAGAGGGCACCCAGGATGTTGAAGAGGGCCAGAGTGCCCCTGCAGGGGGCCGGCTGGGTCTGCAGACTGCAGAGCAGGACAAGGGGCACCAGGAGGGGAATCAGGAACCGAGCCTCCTGGTGGCTAAAGGCAGACAGCAGGGCGAGGGGCACAAAGTAGAAGAGCAGGAGGAGAGACCTGGGGCTGGGCCGTGGGCTCCAGGCTTCCAGGGTCCTTGGGAAGCCCATCTGGGCAGAGGCCTGCAAGCCAGCCCGCAGCTGCTGCCACGCGGCCTGCAGGCTATGGGCGTGCAGCGCCCCAAAGAGCAGGAAGCCGTTGACAGCCAGGTGAGTGAGTCTCGCATGTGTGCCGTGCCTTGCCAGGTTCACTGGATCCAGGTTGTAGCGCAAGAAGTTGGCAGGCGTAAGGACAAGGGTGCTGGGTCTAGATGGACTGGAGAAGTACCAGCTGTCCACGGCCACAAACACCACTGCAGTGAGGCCTGCCCCCGGGAGCAGCGCCAGGGCTTGCTGGGTCAGCGACTTGAAGCTGGAATCTGTGGCTCCGCAAGTGCCCCAGAGGAAGAGGGGGACCAGAGCAAAGGCCAGAAAGGTGGGCCGGTTGAAGAAGCCAGCCACCACGAGGGCCCCAAGAAGCCAGCCATGCCACCGCGGGCCTGGAGCGGGCTTCCTAGGTGTGCGGCTGCCGGCCACCCCGGGGGACACCAGTACCAGCAGCCAGGCGAAGAGCAGTCCCTCGATGGCGTTGGAGAAGGGCCTTGTGTAGAAGACCAGGGTGACGTAGGACCCCGACAGCAGGAGCAGGGCGTTCCAGCGCTCCGCCCCCCAGCCCGGAGCCAGGTGGTACACGGCCAGGTCCAGGGCGAAGGAGAGGGCGGTGAGGAGGAGCCGGGGCCCCACCAGCAGCACGTAGCCACTCAGCGCGCCCGGCCACGGCCCCCACTCTTCCCAGAGCCCGAGGAGCCGGAAGGCGGAGCCAGAGGTCAGCAGCGGGAAGACCGCTGTGCGGCAGGGGCTGCTGGGCTGGAACTCCCAGGGCCGGGCCGCCTCGACCCCCAGGACGTCCCCTGCAGAGAGAGGAGAGGCGAGCCAGACCCCAGCTCAGGAACATGGGAGACCAGACCCCAGCCTGGCCCCCAGCACTGTCTGCGCCCCACACGACCCTGGGGCTGTGAAGCTGACAGAGCCCACTCCTGCGAGCCGGTGACGTCGTGGGGGACCGCTGGCCCCAGGGCAGGGAGAGCCCCCGCGTGGCTGTGACAGAAGCCCCAGGAACCCCTCAGACCAGTCAACTGCAGCTGGTGCTGACGAGACGAGAGCTAGCCCGGCCCACACCGTGCGACGCCCTGAGCAGGGGGCCTGGCTGGGACTTCCGACTCACAGGGCTGCGAGCTTCCGGTCAGCGGCGGGAAGACCACCACGCAGCAGGGCTGCTGGGGCGGAGCTCCAGGGTTGAGCTGCTAGGCCTGTGACGGTCTGCTGTGCAGCCCCGCGCCCGGGAGGCGAGGCAACACTGCGCCCTGGACGGCGTGTGTGGGGAGGGGCGGGGGAGGCTCCACTCCCCTTCTTGGTGCTCTAAGGTCTCCAGAGTCACAGACGCATCTCTGTGAT
Source organism: Oreotragus oreotragus (assembly GCA_006410675.1). Lineage (NCBI taxonomy): Eukaryota > Metazoa > Chordata > Mammalia > Artiodactyla > Bovidae > Oreotragus > Oreotragus oreotragus. The sequence continues at coordinate 263,558 of SJYX01006930.1, forward strand.
CATGATTGTCCTCCAGGCCAGGCAGTGCGAGAGTGCAGAAGGGAGTGAGCAACTCTGCTTACGGTCCAAGGTTACTAGTTTTATCTAGGATTCTTAGTTTTTAAAACGAATATACTTGTGTAATTAAAATTACTTGCTGTGTGGCACTTGCTGTCCGTGACCCTGTACCCCACTGTCACAGAGCTTGGAGTGGGGATGAGGGAAAAAGCTTAATTTCTGCATCTTAGCTCCAGGTCTCATATCTCCCACTTGATAACACTGCGGGTTGTTTAAGGCTCTTTGCTTCTCCTCCTATTCGTCCAGCCTTTTGGCAGTTTTCTCTATGTGAAGTGAAGTGAAGTGAAGTGAAGTGAAGTCGCTCAGTCGTGTCCGACTCTTTGCGACCCCATGGACTGTAGCCTACTAGGCTCTTCTGTCCATGGGATTTTCCAGGCAATAGTCCTGGAGTGGATTGCCATTTCCTTCTCCAGGGGATCTTCCCAACCCAGGGATCGAACCCGGGTCTCCTGCATTGTAGACAGACGCTTTACCATCTGAGCCACCAGGGAAGTCTTTCTCTATGTCAGAAGGTGGGACTGAGCCCGTGTCTCCTGCACTGACAGGCAGACTCTTTACCACTGAGCCACCAGGAAGCCCAGGTCGGTCTTCTTTCCCACCTCGTTTTAACCTGAGCCAGTAAAAAGCAGCCGGATGATCTGACCCGAGACTTTGTTTTTTCCCTTTCACCTTTTTCCCTTTCTCTATGTCAGAAGGTGAAAGGGAAAAAACAAAGTCTCGGGTCAGATCATCCGGCTGCTTTTTACTGGCTCAGGTTAAAACGAGGTGGGAAAGAAGACCGACCTGGGCTTCCTGGTGGCTCAGTGGTAAAGAGTCTGCCTGTCAGTGCAGGAGACACGGGCTCAGTCCCCAGTCCAGGAAGATCCCACATGCTGCGGAGCAACTAAGCCTGTGGGCCACAGCTATTGAGCCCACATGTCACAGCTACTGAAGCCGTCACACCATAGAGTCTGCGTTTTGCAACAGTAGAGGCCACCTCAGTGAGAAGCCCTCGCACCATAACTAAGAATAGCCCCGCTCACCACAACTAGAGAAAAACGCCCGTGAAGCAGTGAAGACCCAGCAAGACAAGAGCAAATACGATTAAAAAACTAATTAAGACTGGACTTTTCAACTTTAAAAACAAATCCACCTGTTGAGGTCTATGGCAGAAAGGACTGATACCTCCTTAATACCCATTTCTTCCTTCATCCTTAGCCTCTTTAGCTGGGCATGTAGTCAGATATAAAGACTATACTTTTAGCATCCCTTTGCAGCTAGGTGTGGTCACATGACATATTCTGACCAATAAAATGAAAATGAGCAAAAAGTATGTGACTTTCAAAATATAGCCTTAAAGAAAGTAGGAATGCCTATCTCTTTTCTGGTGGTGGGAAAGACCCGGTGTTTAACCTGATGGCTGGAGCTCAAGCAGACATCTTGAGCCATGAGGAAGAAGGCCTGTGACCACAGCATCTGAAAAGCCTCAAGGTTTCTGGCAACTGTCTTAACGATGTGTCCTATACCACCTAGAAGCGAAGTTCCAACAAGTGAGCAGTCTAGGTTTGAGTTCCCTCAGACGTCACCTGAACCTACAGAAGCAAAGTTTCATTATGTCACAGCCCTGTATAGGCTTCCCCAACCACTGGGGAAGCCCAACTTTGAAATCCTTCCACTGAGAAGCCCCAAACAGCTTTTGTTCTGAAAACCTGTACTGTTGGTATAAGCAGGAAAACATCAAAGAGGCTGGCATTTCATTGGTAACATGTAGAAGGTCAGTGTCGCCCCTCAGGAAGGAGATGTGAAGTTCCTACTCTCAAATTCCTATGCCAGAGAGGCTTGTGGATTTACTGCTCATTTGCACAGACATTTTTCTCCCTATGCACTAAATATCCAGGGGCTTCCCAGGTGGTACAGTTGGTAAAGAATCCTCTTGCCAATGCAAGAGACACAGGTTTGATCCCTGGGTTGGGAAGATTCCCTCAAGAAGGAAATGGCCACCCACTCCAGCATTCTTGCCTGGGAAATTCCATGGACAGAGAAGCCTGGTAGGGGTTGCAAAGTCAGATAAAACTGAACATTCATGCACGCTCTAAATAACCAACCAGCTCCTCGACCAGACTTTGCTGCACAACTTATCTTAACCACACATGGGAAGCTTTACCTGCTATGACCTCGGGAGACTGGAAGAACTCATCTGGGTGCACATAGCCTGTCTGTGGAAGGAGACACCACACCAGGCGGAGCAGGCCAAGGCTGCCCCACAGCACCCTGGCTGCCATCTCCATATCAAATTGCTGCAGAGTCTAGAATGACTTCAGCTGCTACAGATGCTATTCTGGTTCCACAGCTCTACATCTGCCAAGGATAACATTTGTTAGTTATTGTAATGTAAATCATAGGTTCAGTTGTCTGAACAAACTCAAAATGGGTCTACACACAATAAAAATCTTAATAATAACAGCTGCTGTTTACTAAGTGCCTGCTAAATCCAGGAACTTTACATGCATATCTCATTTAATTCTTTCCACATTCTACGATGCTGCTGCTGCTGCTAAGTCACTTCAGTCGTGTCCGACTCTGCGCGACCACATAGACGGCAGCCCACCAGGCTCCCCCGTCCCTGGGATTCTCCAGGCAAGAACACTGGAGTGGGTTGCCATTTCCTTCTCCAATGCGTGAAGGTGAAGTTGCTCAGTCGTGTCCGACTCTTTGCGACCCCACGGACTGCAGGCTGCCAGGCTCCTCTGTCCATGGGATTTTCCAGGCAAGAGAACTGGAGTGGGTTGCCATTGCCTTCTCCGATAGTGAGATAGTGAGTCTTATTATCTCTATTTTACAGATGGGGAAACTGAGGCCTCTGTTGAGTATCTGGTTACTTGCTAACCATATTTGTTAAGTTTCTAAATATAATATTTGCAAGTAGGATTAAAGTACCTTTCAAATCTGGGTCTCCAGCCCCATTCTACTCACCAGCTCCTATTTACAAGCAAGCATGGCAGCCTGGCTCTTAGAGTTCTGCAAACTTAGGAACTTCAATGGATTCCACCCATTTCTCTGCAAAAAATGAACTACATTTGACTTCATTGTCTTCAGTTTACTCCCTCCAAATTTCATACACCTTGGAACCCACCTTTTGGGAGGTGATGGAAACAGTGCTTCCCAAATTTATATGTTGAAATTCTGATGTAATGATGTCAGGAAGTGGGGCCTTCGGAAGCTGCTTAGGTCATTAGGGTGGAGTCCTCATGAAGAAGATTAGTGTTCCTATAAGAGACATCAGGTGTTTATAAAAGGGCTTCCTCACTCCTTTCACCACATAGTGAGGACATAGTGAGAAGTTTCTGACTATGAACCAAGAAGAAGGCCCTCATTATACCAGAACCGTAATCTCAGACTTTCAGCTTCCAGAACTGTGAGAAATAAGGTTATGTTGTTAATAAGCCATAAGTGTAGGTTATGTTGTTTATAATTCTGTGGTATCTTGTTAAACCAACCCAAATGCACTCTTCCTGATGGGGATTCTCACTCCCTTGACTCAAAGTTCAGTGGGAATCTCAGTTGACTGCACGATGGACCTTTTCATCAACACCAGTGTATCATCACAGGTGAACAGAAAAACAAGTCTGACGATGTGTTTGTTCAGTCAGTTCAGTTGCTCTCTGAGACCCCCATGGACTGCAGCACGCCAAGCTTCCCTTTCCATCACCAGCTCCGGGAGCTTGCTCAAACTCATGTCCATCAAGTCGGTGATGCCATCCAACCATCTCATCCTCTGTCGTCCCCTTCTCCTCTTGCCTTCAATCTTTCCCAGCATCAGGCTCTTTTCCAAGGAGTCAGTTCTTCGCATCAGGGGGCCAAAGTATTGGAGTTTCAGCTTCAGCATCAGTCCTTTCAATGAATATTCAGGACTGATCTCCTTGCAGTCCAAGGGACTCTCAAGAGTCTTCTCCAACACCATAGTTCAAAAAGCATCAATTCTTTGGCACTCAGCTTTCTTTATGGTTCACCTCTCACATCCATACATGACTACTGGAAAAACCATACCTTTAATTAGACAGACCTTTGTCAGCAAAGTAATGTCTCTGCTTTTAAATATCCTATTTAGGTTGGTCATAGCTTTTCTTCCAAGGAGCAAGCATCTTTTAATTTTATGGCTGCAGTCACCATCTGCAGTGATGTTGGAGCCCCCAAAAATAAAGTCTCTCACTGTTTCCATTGTTTTCCCATCTATTTGCCATGAAGTGATGGGACTGGATGCCATGATCTTCCTTTTTTGAATGCTGAGTTTTAAGCCAGTTTTTTCACTCTCCTCTTTCACTTTCATCAAGAGACTCTTTAGTTCTTCACTTTCTGCCATAAGGGTGGTGTCATCTGCATATCTGAGGTTATTGATATTTCTCCCATCAATCTTGATTCAAGCTGTTTCATTCAGCATGGCATTTCACATGATGTACTCTGCATTTCAATAAGCAGGGTGACAATATACCACCTTGGCATACTCCTTTCCCAATTTGGAACCAGTCTGTTGTTCTATGTCCAGTTCCAATTGTTGCTTCTTGACCCGCATACAGATTTCTCAGGAGGCAGGTAAGGTGGTCTGTTTAAGAATTTGCCATATCTTTAAGAATTTTCCACAGTTTGTTGTGATCCACAGTCAAAGGCTTTGGCATAGTCAATAAAGCAGAAGTAGATGTTTTTCTAGAATTCTCTTGCTTTTTCAATGATTCAACGGACATCGGCAATTTGATCTCTGGTTTCTCTGCTTTTCCTAAATCCAGCTTGAATGTCTGGAAGTTCTTGGTTCGTGTACTATTGAAGCCTGGCTTGGAGAATTTTGAGCATTACTTTGCTAGCGTGTGAGATGAGTGTAACTGTGCAGTAGTTTGAACATTCTTTGGCATTGCCTTTCTCTGGGATTGGAATGAAAATTGACCTTTTCCAGTCCTGTGGCCACTGCTGAGTTTTCCAAGTTTGCTGCCATATTGGGTGCAGCACTTTCACAGCATCATCTTTTAGGATTTGAAATAGCTCAACTGGAATTCCATCACCTCCACTAACTTTGTTGTAGTGATGCTTCCTAAGGCCCACTTCACTTTGCATTCCAGGATGTCTGACTCTAGTTGAGTGATCACACCATTGTGGTGGTTACCTGGGTCAGGAAGATCTTTTTTGTATCGTTCTTCTGTGTATTCTTGCCACCTCTTCTTAATATCTTCTGCTTTTGTTAGGTCCATACCATTTCTGTCCTTTATTGTGCCCATCTTTGCATGAAATGTTCCCTTGATATCTCTAATTTTCTTGAAGAGACCTCTAGTTTTTCCCATTCTATTGTTTTCCTCTATTTCTTTGCATTGATCTCTGAGGAAGGCTTTCTTATCTCTCCTAGCTATTCTTTGGAACTCTGCATTCAAATGGGTATGTCTTTCCTTTTCTCCTTTGCCTTTAGCTTCTCTTCTTTTCTCAGCTATTTGTAAGGCCTCCTCAGACAACCATTTTGCCTTTTTGCATTTCTTTTTCTTGGGGATGGTCTTGATCACTGCCTCCTGTACAGTCTCATGAACCTCTGTCCAATGAAGATCTTTTTTGTACAGTTCTTCCATGTATTCTTGCCACCTCTTCTTAATATCTTCTGCTTCTGTTAGGTCCATACCATTTCTGTCCTTTATTGTGCCCATCTTTGCATGAAATGTTCCCTTGATATCTCTAATTTTCTTGAAGAGACCTCTAGTTTTTCCCATTCTATTGTTTTCCTCTATTTCTTTGCATTGATCTCTGAGGAAGGCTTTCTTATCTCTCCTAGCTATTCTTTGGAACTCTGCATTCAAATGGGTATGTCTTTCCTTTTCTCCTTTGCCTTTAGCTTCTCTTCTTTTCTCAGCTATTTGTAAGGCCTCCTCAGACAACCATTTTGCCTTTTTGCATTTCTTTTTCTTGGGGATGGTCTTGATCACTGCCTCCTGTACAGTCTCATGAACCTCTGTCCATAGTTCTCCAGGGACTCTGTTTATCAGATCGAATTCCTTGAATCTATTTGTCACTTCCACTGTATAATCATAAGTGATTTGATTTAGGTCATACCTGAATGGTCTAGTGGTTTTCCCTATTTTCTTCAACTTAAGTCTGAATTTGGCAATAAGGAGTTCATGATCTGAGCCACAGTCAGCTCCTGGTCTTGTTTTTGCTGACTGTATAGAGCTTCTCCATCTTTGGCTGCAAAGAATATAATCAATCTGATTTCAGTGTTGGTTATCCGGTGATGTCCATGTGTAGAGTCTTCATTGTGTTGTTGAGAGTGTGTTTGCTATGATCAGTGCATTCTCTTGGTAAAACTCTATTAGCCTTTGCCCTGCTTCATTTTGTATTCCAAGGCCAAATTTGCCTGTTACTCCAGGTATCTCTTGACTTCCTACTTTTGCATTCCAGTCCGTTTTAACGAAAAGGACATCTTTTTTGGGTGTTAGTTCTAGAAGGTCTTGTAGATCTTCATAGAACCATTCAACTTCAGCTTCTTCAGTATTACCGGTTGGGGCATAGATTTATATTGCTGTGATACTGAATGGTTTGCCTTGGAAACAAACAGAGATTGTTCTCTCGTTTTTGAGATTGCACCCAAGTATTACATTTTGGACTCTTTTGTTGACTGTGAAGGCTACTCCATTTCTTCTAAGGGATTCTTGCCCACAGTAGTAGATATAATGGTCATCTGAGTTAAATTCGCCCATTCTAGTCCATTTTAGTTCACTGAGTCCTAAAATGTTGATGTTCACTCTTGCCATCTCCTGTTTGACCACTTCTAATTTACCTTCATTCACAGACCTAACATTCCAGGTTCCTATGCAATATTGTTCTTTACAGCATCGGACTTTACTTCTATCACCAGTCACATCCATAACTGGGCATTGTTTTCTCTTTGGCTCTGTCTCTTCATTCTTTCTGGAATTATTTATCCAGTTTGGAGAAATTATCTTCTCCAGTACCATATTGGGCGCCTACCAACCTGGGGAGTTCATCTTGCAGTGTCCTATCTTTTTGCCTTTTCATACTGTTCATGGGGTTCTCAAAGTAAGAATACTGAAGTGATTTGCCATTCCCTTTTCCAGTGGACCACATTTTGGCAGAACTCTCCACCATGACCTGTCCGTCTTGAGTGGCCCTATACAGCATGGCTCATAGTTTCATTGAGCTAGACAAGGCTGTGGTCCATGTGATCAGTTTGATTAGTTTTCTGTGATTGTGGTTTTCATTCTGTCTGCCCTTTGAAAGATAAGGATAAAAGGCTTAAGGAAGCTTCCTGACTATGGGGAAACTGGGTTTTGCTCAGTAAATCTTTAATCCAATTTTCTGTTGATGGGCAGGGCTCTGTTCCCTTCCTATTGTTTGACCTGAAACCAAACATGGTGGGGGTAATGAAGATGATGGTGACTTCCTTCAAAAGGCCCCACATGCATGTACTGCAGCACTCAATGCCCCAACCCTGCAGCAGGGCACTGCCAACCCACGCCTCTGCCAGAGGCAAAGTGTATCATCACGGGTGAACAGAAAAACAGGTCTGACAAAAAACAAGTCTCTTTGTTACTCCTCCAGAAAAACATATGGTAACTGCTCCTTGGCTTCGATATTTTAAAGCTTGAACTTAAACAGTTATTGTTTACAGGCGTGATATCAAGTCACAACAGAGGAGACAAGACAAAGTGAAGCAATAGAACAGGAATCTGGCAGATGCCGACCAGGAGCCTCCCGATACTAAAACCTCACAGAGCTTAAAAGATAAGTTTTGGGGCCTTGGCTTGAACTTTACAACTGAATCGTACAGACTATTTTTCCAGAGCCAGTAAATATCCTGACTTTTAGAGTTTTCAGATAGAAAAGAAAGAAAAGAAAGTTCAGTCGCTCAGTTGTGTCTGACTCTTTGTGACCCCGTGGACTGTAGCCTACCAGGCTCCTCTGTCCATGGGATTTTCCAGGCAAGCGTACTGGAGTGGGGTGCCACTGCCTTCTCCAGTGGATCTTCCCGACTCAGGGATCAAACCTCCCACATTGTAGGCAGATGCTTTACCGTCTGAGCCACCAGGGAAGTCAGATATTTTTCAGATAGAAGATGAGGTCAAACTTAGTATTGGGATGTAAATGTTTAACCAGTATTTTTTTTTTCATTAATAGCCAGTATGATACTGCAGGACAATGCAAGAACTTGCAATAGAGACAGGGATAGGGGAGAAGCACAATATCCATCACAGAAGACAAACTTTGCAGGCCTGCAGGCCTGGCTAAGATCCCTACTCTGCCCTTAGGTAGCTTGTTGCCTTGGACAAGCTGCCTATATCCCTAACCTCATATTCCTCATTGACAAAGTCAGATGATAATATTAAACTCACAGAGTTGAGGGAGATTTGAGAGCTGATGCATGGTGGTCAGTGGTATAGAATCCACCTGCCAGTGCAGGATATGCAAGAGATGCCGGTTCAATCCCTGGGTTGGGAAGATTCCCTTGGAGTAGGAAATGGCAACCCACTCCAGTATTCTTGCCCAGAAAATTCTATGGACAGAGGAGCCTGGAAGGCTACAGTCTGTAGGGCCGCAAAGAGTCAGACACAACCGAGCATGCATGCACACACGCACGCACGGTGGGCACTTAGCATGCAGAGTCCACGTGTGTAAGCGACCAGTGGGAGACTGCTAGTACTATTTTCAGTTGAGGCACAATAATAAAGCTGCTCCAGACAGCTAGGCGTTAGTTCACAGTCTCCTTAGGAGCTTCCGAAGGTGGAGGGGCCTAGAAAGCCTGAAGAAAGAGGTGAAGCGAAGAAGTGAAAGTTGCTGTCGTTTCTGACTCTCGGCAACCCCACGGACTATACAGACGGAATTCTCCAGGCCGGAGTACTGGAGTGCACTGCCATTCCCTTCTCCACGGGATCTGCCCAACCCAGGGATCAAACTCTCGTCTCTCACCATTGCAGGAGGATTCTTTACCAGCTGAGCCACCAGGGAAGACCAGAAGAAAGAGGTAGACCCCTGCAGATTGGCAGGTGGCAGGTTTGAGAAGCAAGAGGACCTACTTACCAGGCTTGTCTTGAGTGACTGCAGGAGAACAGACCTCCACACACCGCCTGCCAGAATCCTGAAGTTTATACAGAGGACTGAACTGGACTCCGTCATATACACTGTCCAGGCGGTCTCAGCACCACAGGACTGTCTCAGAGTTCTGTCCAAGGGCAGCTTCTGGCGTGAGGAAGGCAAGCAGAACACACATTCCAAGGATGGGGAGAGGGTTAGGGGCCTCCAGTGGCCAGAGTCCAGCTCATGGGTCACATGCTCTCCATGGTCTCCTCCAGCACTTCTACTGACTACTAAAATAAACAGGATTTGCTTTAGTCCAATTGTCAAGATACATTCAGCATGGGTTTGAAGCTTTTCTCTAAGAACTTTTACCGCATGATTAGATTAAAATACCAAATCCATTACGCTGACTGGGAGCACAGAAACCAGCCTGCCCTGCTCTGCTGTGAGTAGTTACAGAACAAGCCTGGGCCCTGAGTCTGTTCTGTTTTCCTTCTGCAGCGACAGGAAATTCATCCTGTTTAATGCTCAGCACCTATTCCCCCTTCCAGATAATAGCACTTAGAATTCACATTCAGAACTTGCACTCCTCACCCTCTATCACCTATTTTCAGCTATGTGGCTTGGGATTTAACTCCATCCCCACACCCAGGTATAGATCCTGAAAGGTTTAAGTCAAATAACATTTGCCATCCCACTGGCCACATTGATTGGTTCAGGGTTGGGCATGTGACACACTGGTCTGATCAGAGGGACTGGTACTGGAAAAGTACTGCTAAAGGTGAGTCATGGCCCTTCTCATCTGTGCCTGGCTTTGTCAGGTGAGGCTGCAAGGGTGGGAGGGACGTCATTCCTTTGCTGGTGAAAAGTGTGTCCTCTGCCCCTCCTGAGCTGGGGAGCAGGTCTTGCATAGTGACTACACTCTGACATTAAATTATATATTCACTGGCTGGCTGTCTACTAAACTGGGAAAATCGTGCAGCCTCCCTGTGGATTACACTTTGTACCTCACCTTTAGGGACGTGCTGGGACTTGCCTGAGTCTAATGATAGATCTAGAGGCAAAGGGAGTGGTAGGGGAGGCTCCTGAGGGGGAAAAGCACTGTCTTGCAAAGCAGCTGCTTCAGGGAGGCCATTACAGTTTTCAGTGCAGAGTTAATCCCCTCAGATGCATTCAGTTCAGTTCAGGTCAGTCGCTCAGTCGTGTCCGACTCTTTGCGACCCCATGGATCGCAGCACGCCAGGCCTCCCTGTCCATCACCAACTCCCGGAGTTCACTCAAACTCATGTCTATTGAGTCAGTGATGCCATGCAGCCATCTCATCCTCTGTCGTCCCCTTCTCCTCCTGCCCCCAATCCCTCCCAGCATCAGAGTCTTTTCCAATGAGTCAACTCTTCGCATGAGATGGCCAAAGTACTGGAGTTTCAGCTTTAGCATCATTCCTTCCAAAGAAATCCCAGGGCTGATCTCCTTCAGAATGGACTGGTTGGATCTCCTTGCAGTCCAAGGGACTCTCAAGAGTCTTCTCCAACACCACAGTTCAAAAGCATCAATTCTTCAGTGCTCAGCCTTCTTCACAGTCCAGCTCTCACATCCATACATGACCACAGGAGAAACCATAGCCTTGACTAGACGGACCTTAGTTGGCAAATTAGTACTGATCAAATAGCCTCATCAGAATTCAGGGACTCAACATCCCCATCTCTGTTAGGGTCTTCCAGTTTGTTCTCATTCCAACATACAGTATCCCATCTCTTCCCAGTCAATGCCCTCCTTTTAACAGTAGATACCATTGAGACTGGGAATTTAATTTGCCTTGTAACGCATCCATTCACTGGGTGAGATACCAGGTTTGTTTTCCAGCAAGTTTTGGGGTCATTTTATGAGGACCTTGAGCTGGGAATCTGAAGTCATGAGCTCATCCTTTTCTTTTCCCGCTTTGTGCAGCACAGTTAGCACTCTTATTATACTACTTAGTTTAACTAAAATGTTTGAACATCACTCAAAACGTTGCCTGGAGTATCCAACAGCAATATTTTTCATGTTTCTAATATCATCCCTCCATGGACTACCAGTACCCTCTTTACCATGTGAAATAGAGTCATTAGTGCCTTGAACTCTAATCAGACTACAGATCCAGTTCCAGAAAATTCAGATTGTGTTCAGAGAATTCATCCTTAAGATTCTGTTCCTCTAGGGTAATTTCCTGGTGGAAACTAAATCCCACATGCTGCAACTCAGAGTTCACATCCCGGTATCTGGTTCCATCACTTCATGGCAAATAGATGGGGTAGCAATGGAAACAGTGACAGACTTTATTTTCTTGGGCCCCAACATCACTGTGGATGGTGACTGCAGCCATGAAATTAAAAGATGCTTGCTGTTTGAAAGAAAGGCTACTACAAACTTAGACAGCATATTAAAAAGGAGAGACATTACTTTACCGACAAAGCTCTGCATAGTCAAAGCTATGGTTTTCTCCAGTGGTCACGTATGGTTATGAGAGTTGGACCATAAAGAAGGCTGAGCGCCAAAGAATTGATGCTTTGAACTGTAGTGCTGGAGAAGACTCTTGAGAGTCCTTGGATGGCAAGGAGATCAAACCAGTCAATCCTAAAGGAAATCAGTCCTGAATATTCATTGGAAGATCTGATGCTGAAGGTGAAGTTCCAATGCTTTGGCAACCTGATGTAAAGAACTGACTCATTTGAAAAGACCCTGATGCTGGGAAAGATTGAAGGCAGGAGGAGAAGGGGACAACACAGGATGAGATGGCTGAATGGCATCACTGACTCATTGGACATGAGTTTGAGCAAGCTCCAGGAGTTGGTCGGGGAAGGCAATGGCACCCCACCCCAGTACTCTTGCCTGGAAAATCCAATGGACGGAGGAGCCTGGTGGGCTGCAGTCCATGGGGTCGCTAACAGTCGGACAGACTGAGCGACTTCACTTTCACTTTCCTCTTTCATGCATTGGAGAAGGAAATGGCAACCCACTCCAGTATTCTTGCCTGGAGAATCCCAGGGATGGGGGAGCCTGGTGGGCTGCCGTCTATGGGGTCACACAGAGTCGGACACGACTGAAGTGACTTAGCAGCAGCAGCAGCCAGCAGTTGGTGATGGTCAAGGAAGCCTGGCGCTGCAGTCCATGGGGGTCACAAAGAGTTGGACATGACTGAGTGACTGAACTGAACCGAAAAGATCCCCTCTGCCACAACTAAGATCCAATGTAGCCCAATAAATAAATTAAAAAAAAATTCTCTTCCTCCAGAACCACCTCCAGTAACAAAAGTCAAGGGTCAACCAGAGAAAGAGAATCAGTAGGAGATCAGTTTTAAGATTTACTGTAATGAATTGGCTTATGCATTTGTGGGGCTAGCTGAGCAAGTCTGAAATCTGTAGGGCAGGCCATTAGGAAAGGCAGGCTGCAACTTCTGGGCAGATGTTGAAGCTGCAGTCCACTGTGGAGAGTTTCTTCTTACGCAGGAAAACCTTGGTTCTGCTCTGAAGGCCTTTCAGCTGATTGCATCAGGTCTATACAGATTATTATTGGAATAATCCCCCTTACTTAAAATCAACCGATTATGGGCTTTTATGCATCTGCAAAATACCTTCACAGCAACATTTAGTATTTGATTGAATAACTGGGAACTCTAGCCTTGCCAAGTGGGCACAAAAAAAACTGACCATCACACTGTAAATAATTCAATGTTTATAACTGTGTTTGAATTTTAGATTAATGGGGTAATTCTTTATGTAACTCATAGATAACTTGCTTTTTTTATTCAACATTTGATAATGATATTCACCAGGTTGTTCTCTGAAGCTGCAGTTCCTTTCATTGCTATATGTATTCCACTGGTGAATATACTAAAGCTTACTTACCGTTCTACTGTTATTTACCAGCTAGGTTATTGCCAGGGGTTTACAAGCTTTTTCTTTTTTATTCTTAATAACACTGCTATAAGATTCTTATTCAAGAGTTCTCTGAAGTACATACCTAGAATTGGAATCTCTGAGTCATAGGGAATGCATACTTTATCTTTAAAAAAATTTTTCTCAGTTTTAATTTCTAATATGGTAAATAGCAATAGCTATACCTCACCTAAAAAGCTCTTTGGGGGTCCTCAGTATATTTTAATACAATCACGATACTAAAATGTTTAAGATCAACTAGATGAGGGGCTAAATCTCCACTGAAAAAGAAAAAGTCAAATTTCATTATCATGAGAAAATAAGAAGGATAAATTTTATATTAAAATGAAGATGTTGTAGTTAAAGGAAGAAAGAATTCAGGAAAGAAATAATATTTTCAGTAAGATTAAGAAAAAATATGTTTTAGGCAAAAGATATATATGGGTATGCACACTTTTAGATTCATCAAACAAGGCTGTTCCCCAAAGGTCACTACCGCTTAGCAGATAGTGGAGAGCCCCTTGTTTCATATGCTCATTTATACTTTGTATTGTCTGGTGTTGGATTTTGTGAACCTTGTAGGTATCGGCATGTATTTCCCTGATTACTAACCTTTTCTCTTTTGGCTGCACAGGATCTTAGTTCCCTGACCAGGGATTGAGCCTGTGCCCACTGCAGTGGGAAAGCAGAGTGCTAATCACCAGACCACGAGGGAAGTCAACACCTGTTCAAATGTTTGTGAAAAGGTGTTCCTTCTGTGGAGTTCCTTTTGAACCATTGGCTCTCTTCTTCTTACCGTGTATAGGAATTCTTCATATTTTTTTTTATATTTATTGCATGACAAGTATCCTTTTCTGGTTGTGCTACTCCTAATATTGATTATCTATGCCTTCGTTTTTTATCTCTTAATCATTTTCACCAGAATTTTGTCAATGTTATGAATATTTTTGAAAAATCAACTTCTGGCTTGTTCATCTTTTTAAAATTAATTTTTTCTTATATTTAGTTTTATCTCCCTTTTAGTTTTTGGAGTATTATTTTGATATGGACACTTAGCTCATTAATTTTGAGACTTTTGAACTCATTCATTTTTGAGCTTATTTTCTTATGAGAAATATTTATGGTTATACACTTTCTCTAAATACTATATTAACTGCATCCCACATGTTTTGTTATATAATATTTTCATCAGCTTTTGATTCTAAATATTTTCTAATTCCATTATAATTTCTTCTTCAACTAATGGTTTATGGTTGAAGCATTTGTGTTTTTGATTAAGACTTTATTTTTATTATTTTATAATATTTATTTATTTGGCTGCTCTGGGTCTTAGTTGCGGCATGTGGGATCTTTAGTTATGGTATGTGGGATCTAGTTCCATGAACAGGGATTGAACTTGGGCCCTCTGCATTGGGAGCACAGAGTCTTAGCCACTGGATCACCAGAGAAATCCCCAAACTTTATTTAATTTTTCAACAGCAGTTTTAGGTTCACTGCAAAATTGAGAAGGTATTGAGGTTTACCATGTACACCCAACCCCTATAAATGCATAGCCTCTCCCATTATCCCCACCAGAGTAGCACATTTGTTACAACTGATGAACCTACATCCACCCATCATATCATCCAAAGTCTAAGTTTCCATTACTGTTTACTCTCTGTGTTGTACATTCTACAGGTTTGGACAAATGTTTAATGACATGTATTTACCATTATAGTATTAAGCAGAGTTTCATTTCCCTAAAAACTGCCTATTCATCCATGCCCTCACCCCACAGCATTTAATTTTTAATGGTCCATTTTTGTAGATATTCCGCAGATGCTTCAAAACACCATATATTCTGTAGTTATTTAATATAGAGTTCTACATGCTTGTTAACTGTGTTGCTCAAATCTTTTATATCCTTAATGACTGAACTGAACTGAACTGAATGATTTTCTACTGATTACTCTGCATATCACAGAAATGTGTGTTGAAATAGCTCATGAGATGGTGATCTTGCCAAATTTTCCATGTAATTTTGTCATTTCAGCTCATTTTTCAAGCTACAGAATTAGTTTTATAGAAGCTTAAAATTGTTATACTTATTGGAAAATTGAATATTTTATCATTATACATCATCTTTTTATTTCTAGTAAGTTTTTCCCCTTTAAATATTTTCCTCTGGGCTTTCCTGATGGCTCAGTGCTAGAGAATCTGCCTGCCAGTGCCGGAGACATGGGTTCGATTCCTGATTCAGGAAGATCCCACATACAGCAGAGTAACTAAGCCTGTGAGCCACAACTAGTGAGCCTATGCTCTGGAGCCTGTGAGTCACAACTAGTGAGCCCACGTGCCAAAAGGCCTGAGGCCTGAGCACCCCAGGGCCGTGCTCTGGGGCAAGAGCAGCCAGTGCGGTGGGAAGCCTTTGCACCGCAACTAGAGAGCAGCCTCCACTCACCACACCCGAGAAAGCCCCGCAGCAGTGAGGCCCAAGCACAGCCAAGTGCATTCATTAGATTATTTTAAAAGATTTTCCCTTGGAATATGTTGTCTCATATAGCTATATGATCTTCCTTTTACTCAGTATTTACCTAGTACATCATTTCCCACCATTTTTACTTTCAAATTTTCTGTACATTTTAAAAATGTATGTCTGTTGTAAAGAACAAATAGCTGGATTTTGTTGACTCAGTCTGACAATGTTTGTTTTTAAAATGCAGCTTTATGTCAAAATATTTAAATTTAGTGCAATTATTGATATATTTATTTTTTCCATCTGATACTGTGTTTTCTTTTTTCATGCCTTTCTATCTTTTGTTTCTCTCTCTTTCCTTGCCTTCTTTGGATTGGCTTTTATTTTCCTCATTCCTTTTTCTCTAACACTTTGAAAGTTATATTCACCTTCCATTATGTTATAAAATGCAGTACATTATTTAATGTCTTAATATTTAATATAGTGTTCTACAATTCTTCTATGATGATTCTGAGTTTGCATTTTTTAAAATCATAGTTGGAATTTTGTCAGCTCCTTGACTCTGGATTAGGGTCCTTTGTCATCTATAGAAAGCAGTTCTGTATTATATTTTCAAATACTGTCTCTTTCCTCATCTTTATTCTCTCTCTAGGATTATGATTGAATATATGATACACCTTCTTGGTCTATCTTCTGTGTCTTTTAGAGCTCTAGTTTATATTTTCCATCTTTCTGCCTCTCTGGGTTATAGTTCAGGTAAGTTCTTCTATCTTCCATAACCCTAATCATCCTATCAGCTATATCTAATCAGCTGTTAAACCTATTGAATTTAAAATTTCAATTTTTCACTTCTTGTAGTTGTTTGATTTTATTCCACACCTGCTTGGTCTTCTGTCATATTTTCAAGGTTCTCTTTTATTTATTATATTAAGGATACTTATTTGATATGCTAGATCTGATAACTCCAACATTTAAAGTTTTCAGATGGGTCCAAATTCTCAGGGAAACTGCCTTTCTTGGATTCTGATGCTAATCAAATTGGGATGGGGGCTCTCCCCTGAGAATCTGTATTCCTGATCCTACCCTCATATAGGTTTTCAGCCTGAATTCACATGATTAAGCACTACCTTCACCCAAAGACAAAAAACCTGGAGCCAATAGTGTGATTAAAAATGACCCCACACTTACAATGCACATAAAATAATTATATATATGGGGGCTTCCCAGGTGGCGCTAGTGGTAGAGAACCTGCCTACCAATACAGGAGATGTAAAAACCAAGGGTTCAGTCCCTGGGTCGGGAAGATCCCCTGGAGGAGGGCATGGCAACCCACTCCAGTATTCTTGCCTGGAGAATCCCCGTGGACAGAGGAGCCTGATGGGCTACAGTCCATGGGGTCGCAAGAGTCAGACACGACTGAAATGGCTTCNAAAAACCAAGGGTTCAGTCCCTGGGTCGGGAAGATCCCCTGGAGGAGGGCATGGCAACCCACTCCAGTATTCTTGCCTGGAGAATCCCCGTGGACAGAGGAGCCTGATGGGCTACAGTCCATGGGGTCGCAAGAGTCAGACACGACTGAAATGGCTTCAGTAGCACAGCAGAGCATATATATGTGTGTGTGTGTATGTATATATATATATACATACACACACATATGTATATATACGTATATGAATGTATGTATGTATATATATTAGGTTAGCACAAGAAATAACCATGTTCTATACTACAGAAAACAATCCACAGATTTAAGGTGATCCCTATCACAATACCCATGACATTTTTCACAAAATCAGAACAAATATCCTCAAATTTATATGGAACTGCAGTAGACCCAGAATCGCCACAGCAATCCTGAGGAGAAAGAACAAAGCTGAAGGCATAATCCTCCAAGACTTTAGATAATGCATAAAGCTTCATAATCAAAACAGACTGGTATTGGCACACACACACAAAAAAAAACAGATATATAGATCAATGGAACACAATAGAGAGCCTAGAAATAAACCCAACACCTATGGTCAATTAATCACTGACAAAGGACGTAAGAATATACAATGGAGAAAAGATGGTCCCCTAAGCAAGTGATGTTGGGAAAACTGGGACAGCTTCATATAAATCAATGAAGTTAGAACACATCCTCATACAAAAATAAACTCAAAATGGCTTAAAGACTTAAATATAAGACATGATATCATAAACTCCTAGAAGAGAACATAGGCAAAACATTCTCTAACGTAAATTATATCAATGTTTTCTTAACTTAGTCTCTAACCAAACTTTACAAGCTTTCCATACAGCAAAGGAAACTAGGAAAAGTCAACCTACAGTGGGAGAAAAATTTGTGAATGATGTGACCAACAAGGTGTTAGTATCCAACATATACAAACAGCTCATACAACTCACTATCAAAAGAACAGCTGGTCTAAAAAATGGGCAGAAGACCTAAATAGACATTTCTCCAAAGAAACATACAGACTGCCAACAGGCATATGAGAAAATGCCCAACATGGCTAATTATTAAACCAGAAAAGAGGAAGTACCAAGTCAGAGCAGTCAGAATGGCTATCACCGAAAGTCTACAAATAATAAATGATGGTGAGGATGTGGAGAAGAGGGAACCCTCTTACACTGTGTGTGGGGAGGTGAATTAGTGCAGCCACTATGGAGAACAATATGGAGGTGGTGGCTCAGAGGTAGCCTCTGCCTACAATGCGGGAGACCTGGGTTTGATCCCTGGGTCAGGAAGATCCCCCGGAGAAGGAAATGGTAACCCATTCCAGTATTCTTGCCTGGAGAATCCCATGGATAGAGAAGCCTGGTAGGCTAGAGTCCATGGGGTTGCAAAAAGTCGGACACGACTGAGTGACTTCACTTTCACTTAAAAAAATGAAAAATAAAGCTACCAATGATCCAGGAATCCCATTCCAGGGCATTTATCCAGAAGAGATGAAAACTAACTAAAAAAGACACATACACTTCAATGTTTGTAGCAGTACTATTTATAATAGTCAAGACATGTAAGCAACCTGTGTCCATCAACAGATGAATAGAGACAGATGTGGTATAAATAAACAATGGACTATTAACCATGAAAAATGAAATTTTGCCATTTGCAGCAACATGAATGGACCTAGAGAACATTGTTCTGAGCAGATTCAGACAGAGAAAGAAATATTATATGATATCACTTATATACGGAATCCAAAAAATAATACAAATGAATCTATATACAAAACAGATTCACAGACATGGAAGACAAACTTACAATTACCAAAGGAGAAAAGGAGGGGGATAAATTAGGAATCTGGGATTAACAGATATAAATTAATAAGCATAAAATAGATGAGCAAAAAGGATTAAGTGTATAACACAGGGAACTATATTCAATATCTTGTAATGACCTTGTAATGGAAAATAATCCAAAATAGAAAGTATATTTATGTGATGCAATTTGTCATATACCTGAAACTAACAGACTATTGTATGTAAATATACTTCAATTAAAAAAAGAAAAGAAAAGAAATAGCCATGTTGAGGGATAAGACAGATTCGAGTAAAGCTAAGTTAAAGCCATCTCAAGTTATTTTCAAAGAAGTCATGTACTTACATATCAGCCTTGGTCAGGGAATCTTTGTGATCATGATTTGGGGTGGGGGGACAAGAAACACGAGAAGAAAATGAAAGTGAAGTAACTCAGTCGTGTCCAACTCTTTGCCGACCGAGTGGACTGTAGCCTGCCAGGTTCTTCCCTCCATGGGATTTTCCAGGCAAGAGTACTAGAGTGGGCTGCCATTTCCTTCTCCAGGGGATCTTCCCGACCCAGGGATAGAATCTGGGTCTCTCGCATTGCAGGCAGATGCTTTACTGTCTGAGCCACCAGGGAAGCCAGCACGAGAGGACTGGACAGCAGTCACATCAGTGCTTTTTCAGGGTGTGGCTCCAGACAACTATGGGGAGCCTGAATGGCTCCACAGCAGTTGAGGCTGGATGCAATGGGGAGATGCTATGTCTAGGCCTCTGAGGCTGGTTCAGGAACAACTGCTGGCTGGCTGCTTCTCAGCACGTGGGAGGGAAGGTGAGCCGGGATCACAACTTGAGCACGAGGCCTACGGAGCAAGCCAGCCTGTGGCCACGCGGCCTGCAGAAGTCTGTGGCCCTCCATCCCAGCCTTACCCACTCTCCTTCTTCACTCTTATTCTGCCCAGGCTGATGCCATTGGCTGGGGCTGCTCCATCTCCATGGTGCAGCCTTGCAAAAACTGGTTTTGGTCTCTGTGAGGGTTATCTAGCAATTCAGTGAGTGTTTTCAAAGTACCTAATATATTTTTTAAATGGGAAAGAATCCTACAATGTTTGCTTTATAATACGCATGCTTTTGTCACTTAGCAAAATATCACAAGCGTCTTTCCAGACATCAAGAGCATCCATCCACTTCCACCAGCTGCAAGCTCTCCAACCATCATGTATCTATTGCGCCCGCTGCTCTCTTCAGCTGGCACTTTCCTTTCCATTCCATAAACGTGTTTGATTCTTACAGAAACAAGCAACTAAAACTCTCCCTGAAACTGGATGTGCCCTCTATCTACTTCCTCCATCTCCCCTTCCCCTCGCAGGAAACCTCAAACCATTCACATGTGTTGAATTCATTGCTCATGTCTTATTCTTCACCACAGGCTCTGGCTGTTCTCACCACTGCTGTCCTCACACAGCCCTCTCAAGAGCCGCCTGATTTTCTATCTGTCAAACCCAATTAACCCAATTAGATGGCATTGCAGGCCCCTACATCGCCTGCCATTTGACAATAGGGATTCCTATCTCCTTCTAGAGGATCCTCAGACATGGTGAAAGGCTGGGATACCAAAAGCTACATTTTGTAGATTCCCTTGAAGTTGGGTTATGCAAGTAAGGTTTTAAGAATTTAGATAGCACATGTCAGATTTCCCTAGTGGTCTGAAGGTTAAGACTTCGGGCTTATACTGCAGGGGGCGCAGTTTCCACCTGGGTCAGGGAAGTTCCTCAAACCACACAGTGGGGCTAAAGGAAAAAAGAGGGAGGGGATATATGTCTTCCTTTAGCTGATTCACTTTGTTGGACAGCAGAAACTAACACAACGTTGTAAAGCACTTATCCTCCAATTAAAAAAAAAAAAAGAAAGCAGAAGTGAAAGAGGCCATGTTTCTTTCTCCTGGCAAACAAGATTATGCAGACATGGGGTTTTCCTGCAGCAACTTCAGCTCTCCAGTGTCCAGCCCAGCTTTGGGTGTAATAGGAGTCATGGCAGCATTCCAGCTCTCAGCAACATCACTGTTAGTAAGTTCAACTGAGTTCTGAGGTGGCCTTTATACTTGCCTGTCACACAAATGGTACCTCCTCCAGAGAGTTATTTCTGGGTGTTCAGAGTCTTTCCTGGCAGCCCAAACTATAGCCTATTCTTCCAGTGCACCTACTGATTTTTAGTACCTAACTGCCTGTTTAGCTTCTCTTTCTGTTGGCTTCTATTTCCCGTACTGAACTCTGGCCCCTTGGTATCAGAGGTGGCCGTCGGCAGTAGGCCTTCATGAAAGAGAATATTTATACCCTGAAAGAAAACAGTCACAGATCGGTTAGGCAGGGGCTGTGTGGGCACTGCTTGTGCCTTCCTGGGGCCAGGTACGTATTCTCCTGGGCTGTGGCTCTGGGAAGTGCACCCTCCCCTTGTGCTTATCCCGAGACCACCCAGAGCTCCTTGGCGAATGACCAGCTCTGCCACACCAGTGAAACTCTGTCCCACACTCACCTGCTTTTCCCCCTTGACCACATGTCCCATCACTGTGCTTTCATCTGCTGTGTCTGTGTTGGAAGACCTTCTTCTGGTCCCTAGGTTCCACCTCGCAATCTGGTCCACACTGTGGGGAAAGAGAACAGTCACACTATCCAGATGTATGTTGCCTTCCTTCCCCCAAGAACTAAAGCAAACAGATAAAAGAAAAAAGAAGAGAAAAATAACTACCAGTCTATCTTGTCTAGGAAAAAAATTCAAGAATGAGGACAAAACAAACGTATTTTCAGGCAAACCAAAACTGAAAGACTTTCACAAGCAGATCCTAGGACATTTGAAAGGAGATATACATATATATACACATGTAGATGTATACACAAATATATGTCAGGCAGAAGGAAAAATGACTTCAGAGGAGAGATCTGAGACGGAAGTAGGAGTTGGGCCTCAGATGGGCAACATCCAGAAGGTGGAGTCGAGTGGAGGCCATCCTCCTGCTGCGTTGCTCTCTTCTGGTGCTAAGCTCAAGGAGGCGGGTAAGTTTTGTCAATCAGTGCTCCAGTTTCACTCGCCAGCTTTGTAGGTGCTGACAGGGAGCAAAGATCTTTGGGTTATGAGGTCACAGCCACGTTGCTGGTTCCAAGGTCACAATACATTGTGTTTCTTTAAAACCAAATGTATTGGAGTATAGCCGATTTACAATGTTGTGTTTGCACTGTGTCCTTGAACTTAATCGTTGCAGGGGTGGCTTCCTGTGTCCCTGCCTCCTGACAGGGGGACAAAGGTAGTGGCTCCAACAGTGGTCAGTTTTGCGGCTTCTAGATGTTCCTGGAGGGTCAGCTTGAGCCTGCCATCCAGCACCTCTGAAGTTTTCATAAGCAACTGTTTTCCTATACGAAACTCCTTGAGGATTAAAAGTACATGATTGTTGGAGAATATCAACAAAAACTGCCTCAAAATGGTGTAAACAGTTTATCACATCACATAACGAGGCGAGCAGAGTTTGCTGCTGCCAAGGTTCCTCTGGGCTTCCCGGTGATCCTTGTGATTCGGCCTTTCTTGCTGTGTAGACATCATCCTCACGCAGGCAGCAAGATGGCAGGCAGCCATCCCATCCAAACAAGACAATGTGGAGAAGAGTCTATGTTTTTCATGTATGTCTTTTTTTGTTGTCGCTTCTTTTAAAATAGTTTTATTGACATACAACTAACATGCATACAATTCATTTAATGTATATAGTTCAGTGATTTTAGTATATTTCCAGATATGTGTAATCATTATCATCATCTTCAGAATATTTATCTCCAAGAAGAAACCTCATATCGCATTCCCCTGCTTACCACCCCAGCCCTAAGCCACCACTAATCTATTTTCTGTCTCTGTAGGTTTCCTGTTCTGACTTTCATATGAATGGGGTCATATAGTATGTGGCCTTTGGTGGCTGGCTTCTCTCATTTAGAATGTTGCCAAGGTTCAGCCATGTGGTAGCAGGTATCAGTACTGATTTCCTTTTTTATAGGCAAGTGCTATTCTATTCTATGGCTATACCACATTTGTTTATCCATTCATCTGTTGAATATTTGAGTTGAACTTCTAGATATCATGAATAATGCTGCTATAAGCACTCACTCAGAAGGTTCTGTGTGGAAACGCATTTTCATTTCCCTTGGCATGTATCTAGGAGTGGGACTGCTGGGTTCCACTGGATTTAGTCATTTGATGGACAGCCGGGTTGCTTTTCAAGCGCTTCCTACCATCAGTATGGACTCTGAATTTCCCAATCATGACCAACATTTGTTGCTATCTGGCGTTTTAAATTCTAGTCATCCTAGTGAATGTGAACTGGTATTTATTATGGTTTTGATTTGCATGTACATCTCTTTAAATCAAGGGAATCACTTCTAGATGTCCCCCACCTGACTTTTCACTAAGTCCCATTGGCCAGAAGGTATCAGATACACCTTCCTAAACCAATCAGTGGCAAGGGAAATGGGATTTCCATTGAGGACCCATTTTCTGGTTTGAAGTTGGGGCACTTGGCTGCCACCTTTAAGGCACACAGACATCCAGAGAAGAGGACTCACCCTAACAACATCAGGTTCTGTTAGGAGGAGGACGTGAGACAGAGGACTGGCTGTGTAGCTACGTCATGTGTGTGGCTGCTATGACGCCAGGCCCTGACTAACGGCTTTCCTTCTTCTCCTCTGACCATTTCTTCTTGGGCACCTCCTTCTCTGTCTACTACTGTCTGCTCAGTACTTCCTCCACATCATCCACACTCTTTGGGGCATCTCATTTATTTTCATGATTTCCATTTCCTTTTGATGACTCCAGAAATTGTTTTTCCTGAGCCTCAGATTTACTGACAATAATAAATAAAAAAAAATAATAGAATTGCCATTTTAAGATACTTATGCTCCAGGCAGGGGCGTCCCTGGTAGCTCAGCTGGTAAAGAATCTGCAATGCAGGAGACCCTGGTTCGATTCCTGGGTTGGGAAGATTCACTGGAGAAGGGATAGGCTACCACTCCAGTATTCTTGGGCTTCCCTGGAATCCACCTGCAATGTGGGAAACCTGAGTTTGATCTCTGAGTTGGGAAGATCCTCTGGAGAAGGGAATGGCTACCCACTCCAGTATTCTGACCTGGAGAATTACATGGACTATTCCATGGGGTCACAAAGAGTCAGACTGAGTGACTTTCATGCTCCAGGCACAGTACATTATCTCATTTTACTCCCATCACAACCCTAAAATTCTATTCTTATCCCTATTTTATAGATGAAAGAATAGGTTTAGAGAGATTAAGTTTTTTTTACTCAAAGCAACCAACTGAGTAGGTTGATGCAGGTAGGAGTTGGACCCAGTCTGTTTGACTCCAGAAACCTAATCCACTTCCTGTTAGGCTTCTGCACTTCCCCCAAACACAGGGCAGCCAAAAAGAACATATCATTTCCCCATGACTTGGCCCTACCCAACTCCCCCGCCTCCGTGTTCCCTGCAGCAGAGAGGGAACTAGTTTATCCAGGTATTGAGTCCAGAGACCCAAGGGTCATCTTCCATCTTAAAAACGAATCGTTTTCTAGTGCGTATAATAAAATATTGAGAAACAAGATGGTCTAAAGTAGACCACATTCATTTCTCTGCTTTTCCTCCCATACCTGAACCCACACTCCTAACTGCAGCCAGAGAGCATGCGTTACTCTCCTGTATAAAACCTCTGAAGGCCGGGGAGTCAGCCCCTCACCACCCTCAGGACCAAGTCCACATTCCTGATTATGACTTCCAAGGCTCCCCGAGGTCGCCAGCAATCTCTCCAGCCTCCACTCTCACCTCTTTGTGTACAGAGCTCGGCGCTCCAGAAACATGACGCTTTTCTGTAGTCTCCTCCTCTATTCTTTGCTCGTATTGTTTCCTTTGCAGGATACCCTTAAAATACGGAGGTTAAGACAAGCTTTGGCACTGAGCCGACCTAGTTTCAAATTCTTGCTTTGTCATGGTCAAAGTGCACTTAGCCTTTCAATTCCAGTGCATTATTTATCTGTAAAACGAGTATGACCCTACCTCAGGGCTGTCGTGAAGATGGAGTAAACAAACTGTCTGGACCCCTGAGAAGCTCTCCCTAGCCCATTTCTGTAACATCCTGGGCCAGGCCTTGCACGGTGCCGTCTCATCGCTTCTCTGCCCTGTCTGAGGTCCCCCAGATCTGGGATCCATTCGGATTCATCTCAGCCCCTTGAGTCCACCTGAGTGGAACCACTGCGGGCTAGGGTCAAAGACAGAGTCGGAGATCCCTGGAGCGGATGGCAACATCGCAGGGCACTGAACTTAACAAGTGTGGGAGTTCTTTAGGAGACAACCTCTGCTCATCCAGCGGATGGCTCCCGGGCCGAGACCACGCCGGAGGAGGGCAGCAGCACCAGGGGGCGGAGCCAACAGCACGGGGCTTGGCAACCACCCACCTAAACCCAATCAGTGTGCAAGCCTGTTTATGCCAGGAAACGCCGGAGCTGCCCAGCGGGGTTCCAAATCCTGCAAATCCCACAACCCACCCGTGTCTCTGCGATGACAGGGAACAGGAGGGTTTGGAATAAAGGCCAGGGCCGCGGAGATTCGACTGCAGAGCAGGGAGCGGGTCCTGATTCCTGATTCCCACAGTCAGGGGTAGCCAGCGCGCGTGTGCACGGTGGCGGGGGGCGCGGGGGGCTATCTGAGTGCAGGCAGCAGGGAGAGACCATTTTAGTGGCAGGGGTACAAAGAAGCAGAAACCACTGCGCCGGGCGCGGGGTGAGTAGGCGTGAGTGGGAAGGTGGCTGGGGAAGAGAGCACCACAGGGAGGCTAGAGGACGGGACGGTTGGGCCGCTGAGTCCAGAGGCCTGGGGCTGGATCTCGGTGCCCTACCTTTCAGTAAGCGCAGCATCTTGCTCTGGGGACGCAGCTGTGAAGGAGCATGGCCCAGAATGGCAGCCATCGCATGTTATCTTCCAACTTAAACTTCTTCCTGACAGAACTGCCAAATTGTTGCTTACAGGAAAGGGCAGCAAGCTGAAGGTTCAGCCCTCTCCGGATTCGGATCCGCATCCGGATCCCGTATTAGGAGCAGATTTTAAAGACTACGTGGAAGGAAGTGTTGGAGAATGGGGCCCTTGCTCAACAGGCAAATAATAGTCTTCTCTGGCTCGAAACTGGCCAGGACCATGTCCCTCTTGGGCAAGGTCTTGTTCCAAACTCCAGGGTCCATCCCAGGTGCAGAGAGTAAGGGTGGCTTTCCTGAGTCCATTTTCCTGTTTGAGCTGCATTTCATCTTCACCTGGACCCAGAGGGCCCCAGTAAACCCTGCAGAGCGCTCTTTCCTGGGACGATGCCAGTCTGACCCTGGTGCCTTCTTCTGTGGTTGCTCAGACGGCCCTACATTTATTCTTTGTTTAACAGAGAAGGCAGCATGCAGCATTAAACACACATAAGAGAGAGTAGACGAGAGGAAGGTAGTTCTACCAACTCATAACATCATGTAACCATCCCTGACTTTGCAGTTTCCACCTGCAAAATGAGAATTTGGCTCTGTAGCAGGGAGTTTTCAGGTGTGCGGGGAGCTTTCAGGTGTTCATAATTTCAGCAGGGGTTCTCAGTTTTCTGAGGAGAAGGTGTCTGGGAAGAAGGTCTGGTGAGGGATGTCCTCCTTAAGGAAAACTGTCCTTGTCTATTGTGAGGCCCGCACAAAGGCCTGAACAGCCACTAACCAGAGTGCCGCAGAGTCTCCTGCAGCAGTGCGTTCCCCTGTGATTCCTGGTCAGGGAGGCCATCCCCTCGCGCTTGGAGAGGATAGGCCTGGCCCAAAGTGCACCCCATGAAACCAGAAACAGTGATTCTTCTCTGGCAAATGCAGACCTATCTGTGCAGCATTTTACAGCGCCTTTTGATTTCATCTTCACTGGGACCCTGGGAGGTAGCATTATATTCCCATTTTATAGATGGGGAAAGTGAGGCTCAGTAAAGTTACAGAACACCACCACCCACCCCCACCCA